>APFE031123289.1:0-11903 GCA_000404065.3 Pinus taeda
ATTCTTCGATCGAAAGTCAATGATGAAACCTGACGTTGAAGGCGAGAACCCTGCCATTAAGGCATGCAGATTCCAAGGTACTGACAATTTCTAGATCATCTTTCTAGATAATGAGTTGAAGTCGATAGAAAGTGATCCGTCGTAGACAAACCCACAACACAAAATCATAGATCAAGTTTTGAAGAAATATATTTGGCAAGGATTAACTCAGGGATGGTCAAAATGGATGATAGATATTTTGCAAATCAATGGTTTATTTGAACTGACCTCTTGAACACATAATGACACTACAAATGGTTTGGTGACAATTGGCCCAAAGCTAATACCCAGAAACTGGCTGAAGACTTTCAATATGGTTTGATTAACTGTTAGGCAAAGGATTTCCAAACCGAGGTGAACAAAAGTGTCGTGTTCAAGAGTGGTTAAGTGCTTTTCTAAAACACAAAGTAAAACAAACAGGTTCATTTTTCTCTCTTTTCCCTCGCCATTTTTGGCAAGCACCTCTTTATTTTTTACAAGCTTGAGGAGGATAACATTTGCTTGGTTATAAGCTCATCCTTTGGATGAGTCCAACTTAGTTTAAAATTCAAACCCTAAGAAGGAGTGGTTCGTTCCTGTTTAAAATTGAACAGGTCCTTTACTGTTAAATTTTAACGAGTCCAGTATAGGAAAAACTAGGTGTTTTCCAATTTTAGGGAGTCAGAAGAAAAACTTAAGAAAACTCCATGGGTGTCTTTTTTCGTAAATTTGTGTCCCCCAAGCCCGAAAAAGTATAAAATAATACTTGAGAGAACCGCTTGACCATTACAGTCAAGGAGTACTTTTCATAATTAGTGGTTCTAATATGAAAAAGTAAAAAAGCAATCGAAGACACATTGTTTTATAACCAATATCGAACTTGAAATGACAAAAGTCTTGTGATATTTTCATGTTTATACGGTCAGAAAAGAGCTATAAGTGGACCATCCTTTTAATTCCGTTTTAACGAGTTTAAAAAGGAAAAACTTGGCAATCTTTTCATATTTTACAAGTCAGAAAAGAGCTTAAAGAGGACTCCAATGTTTCGTTTTTTCGTAAATTTTGGAAGAGTCTGAAAAAGTGAAAAAGTATGCTCTTTGTTGAAAATGATCAATTATCCCTGAAAATCCAATATTCTACACAAAAACTCAAAACATTACTCATACCTGTTTAAAATAAATGAAAATGCATCAAAAAGTTACCTTTTTAAAGTAAAAAATAAATAAATTAAAAATTCATTTATTCAAAAAAGCTTATAAAAAGGGCTTTTATAAATTCATTTCTACCGTTTGACATCAAAGTGAGAAGTGAGAGATTTTGGGTAGAAAGCTTCTTGTGACAATTGCAGAAAATCCGTCCATTGGAATCGAAAACCATCAACTCCAAGTAATCCACATCATCCCTATCTTGTATTTCAACTATTTACATTTCATTTGTAGGCTTTAAAATTGATTTTTTGAGGATAATTTGCTTTAGAAAAATGCTCGCGGGGGTCTGCAGGTGCAACATGCCGCCCCTGTGGACCCCGACTTTTTTCTACAAAGGAAAACGTAGGGGGTCCGCACCTGTTGTTTACGACAAGTGCGGACCTAGGAACTGTCCCTAACCAGTGGGTGCGGACCTCGCAAAATAGGTTTTAAAATTTCAATTTTCTCCATTTTTGCCCAAAAAGTTTTGAACTAAATTGTTCTAATATGTCTTTTTTCAATGTAGGACATACAAAATGCTTATTTGGCGAGAACGCGAGCATGAGGATGTGGATCTTGCCGCATTAATTCATCCACCTACAATACGGGCATTAAAATCATGCGGACTATTTAAATTCTGGGCCATACCCAGCATGAGGGCCCAAGTAGACTTCTTGCAATGGCTGGTAGACAAGTGGAGCATACAGGACCAGTGCTTCATGACTGGTGGCCACCAGCTCGAAATCGAGCTAGAGGAAATATATTTTTTGACTGGTTTGCCTAAGAGAGGTGAATGATTATCTCTTTTCAGGACTAGGCTAGGTGGCCAGCCTATCGCTAGTCTCCAATTGGAGTTTTGCAATGACCAAATAGAGGACAAACGGATTGATATTAAAACTATCTCCCATCCTAAACTTAAGGTTATCACGTTCACTATCACCAGACTATGCGGGAGTGCAACATTGCATGTAGCTACCGGATCCCAGATGCGAATGGCAGTAGACTGTTATCGAGGTACCATCTTCAACTGGTGTGAGGCTGTGTTGGCGAATGTAAAAGGCCAACTAACTAGAGCAAAGGACGAACAACTAAAAAACTTTGGATATGGCTTCCTAGTTATGAACTTTCGTCTAGAGAGGGTACCTATGTTGGTCCCACAACAGCTTTCTGTTGAGGCTGGTCTTCCTCGAGAGCCTAGGATAATGTGTTGGGTTGCAGTGATGGCCCGTCATCCTGAGGAGGGTTCATAGGTTGTTCAATTTCCGCCTGAGCATTTTCGTTGGTTGAGGAACCAACTTTTTGTGAATTAGGATTTTCCATATGCTAGGATGGATTATCGTGGTGACCCAGACATTAATCTTCCACCAGGAGAGTAGTGGGATGACTCAAGTAAAATCATTTTCAACACTTTCTAAGTTTTAACTATTTTTTTTTTTAAATCGTCCAAAACTGATAGTAAAAAGTTTTAAATGCAGATGTGGGTCCACGATGACCAGCCACTCTCCAGCCATATGAGAGGAGACACCCAGCTGCAGCAGTACCAGCCCCACGGGACTAATCTATAGAGACCCTGACCGAATTGGAGAATCATCTAGAACATTTGACAGTAGATATTCCAAAGACTAGCATAGATGATATTCCACTTAGGTTACAACGATATGTGATTGGGGTCCCAGGACCTTTTAGGAGGTCCCTTTGTAGGGTGGCATGAGTAGTGGTTTCTTATCGTGATCATCATCAGGGATAGGATGATCGCTTTTGTAGACTCATAAGACATCTTATGTATTTTTTTATTATCATTTTTGTCGATCATAAGGTGTTTTTCAACCTCTGATTGAAGACGATGTATATTTTGACACACCTCTATGCTATGGCATATCACTATTACTGGCTATCTTGTATAACATGTTATGGAATGCTTTTAAATTTACTATTTTGATTATTGAAAATGTTTATTTAACATATGAGAAGCAACTTCATCTGCTAATGTATTTAAATATCTTTGAATATGTTGATATTCAATGTAGTCAAATTCATGTTCCAAGAGACGAACTCTCAAAAATAATCTTAATAACGCTGGATTTCTAATGGAATAAACCCTGTTAAGCTGTAATACAATGAGTTCAGAATATAACCTAACAATCAAACTTCGAATCCCAAATGAGATGGATTCAGACAATAAATCAATCACTGCACTATACTCTGCAATGTTATTCTTTGTTTGACCGAGGCTTACCCCATGCATAGATACTAACTCATCAGAGGGTGAATAGATAACCCAAGCTGCGGGAGAAATGTTCCATGTACTACGACAAGCACCATCAGCAAAACCAATGTATGTTTGAAGAGACATCGACATCTGCAATATCAAGAGTAAAATCAAGATAAGCAAGAATAATGATAAAATCACTCTCTAAACTAGGCACACTTTCCTAATCTAAAACACACTAGCTAGAAAGAAACTATTCTAACAAAAATATCCACACCAAAATTTAACCATAATATCTTTTCAGATAAAGCCCATTTCTGGGTTTACCCAAAGAGACACCGTCAAAATGTACCAATTCATAGGCCCCTTTTACCAGCTTTCGCTTAACAATGTAAGGACCATGCCACATAGGTACAAATTTTCCAAACCCTAGCTTATCGTTTACTTGATCGTATAGTAAGACTAGGTCTCCTTCCGAAAAATTACGAGGTGTAACATTTTAGTCGCACTGAGATTTTATTCGTTTTGCATGAGTCTCGATTGCTAATGCAGCACCACGTTGATTCTCATCTAGCTGAGCTAAGGACAACAAGTTTTTATCCTCTTCAGAAGTGGCTGGGAGTAATTTTATGGCTATTTGCAATGAAGGAATTTCGCATTCAATGGGTAACACCGCTTCCAAACTGTAAACCAACAGAAAAGAAGTGAAACTAGTTGATGTTTTTACTAAGGTTCAATATGCCCAAAGTGCTGAAAATAACATGTTATGCCAATTTGACCTATGAGTACCAATGATTCATTGGATCATAATGACTAGAACTTTATTGATAGCTTCAACCAGACCATTATCCTGTGGGTAATATGGAGTAGAACTATTGTGATGCAGGCCAAGTTGATCTGTCAGTTTAGTCATCATGGTGTTTCGAAAATGACTTCCATGATTAGTAATAATAGCTTGAGGAACACCGAATCTAGCAATTATATGATTGAAAATAAAAATTGCAACAGTTTTGTCGTCTGCCGAAAATGTAGGCATTGCCTCGGCCCACCTACTAAATAATCTACCGCAAGGATGATATACGCATGCCCCTCGACTGAGTGAGGGTTACATGTAAAAAAGTCAATACCCCACTTTGCGAAAGGACTGACAGCAATTATAGGGTGGAGAGGAGTGGGTGGAGCACGCATCTTACAATCAAAAATTTGACAATTGTGGCATTTATGGACTGCATAGATACAATCTTTGAATAAGGATGGCCAGAAATAACCAGCGTGCAATATCTTTTGGGTAGTGGCATACCCAGACATATGACCGCCACATGCTCCAGAGTGACAGTCATTCAGAACCTTTTCAGCTTCTTCATGAGTTAGACAATGTCAGAAAACAGAATCCGCTCCATGACAATAGAGTGTATCTCCAATAATGTTGTATTGTTGGGATTGGAAACATATTTTCCTTCGCTGAGATCGTGAGACTTCAGGCCGAAAAGATTGGGTTTGGAGAAAAACAATTATATCTCCATACCATGGATCAAGAGTACTGATAAGAAACAGGGATTCGTCCGCAATGGGTTCTTCCGCCATAGTTTCAGTATCAGTACGCGGGAAATCACACATCAGTTCCGCAAAAACCAAAGATTTCTTTGCCTTGGATTTTTCAAATTCCAAGTCAAATTCCTACAGGATAACTATCCATTTGGAATACTTGTCTCCTAACAATTGTTTGGTCAAGATATACATCATAGGGTTACAGTCAGAAATTACCGTGGTTTTGCATAATAAGATGTAGTGACAAAATCTTTGGATAGCTTAAATAGCTGCCAAGGCCAATTTCTCCACATGCGAATATTTAAGCTCAGCCGAATTTAGAGTTTAACTAAGATAGTAAATCAGATGTGCACTGTTGAATTCATCTTCCTAAACTAAAACCATCCCAATGGTGGAATGAGAAGGGGTGAGGTACAAAAGGTAATCCTAGTTGTAGTTGGGAGGATGCAATAACGGTGCATGTGTCAACGTGTGTTTAAGTGCATCAAAAGATTTGTCAACTATCTCATCCCAAAAGAATGGAGTATTCTGTTTCAACAACCTAGTAAAACCTTTCGTTATCTCAGCGTAGTTAGGAATGAAACGACGTAAAAAATTTGCTTTTCCTTGAAAACTTTGGAGTTGGTGAAGAGTCGCGGGAGGAGGTAATTCGACAATAGCTTCAACCTTCGAGGGATCAACACGAATGCCAGCTTTTGAAACGAAAAATACCAATAAACGACCCGTTTCTATGCAGAAAACACATTTGTGTGGATTCAGCCTAATTCGATAATGCCTACATCTCATAAAAATTGCTCGTAAATGAGTGAGATGATCGGCTCTATGTAATGAATGGGCAGGTAAATCATCGAGATAAGGCTACACAATGTGCTTGATGTCGTGAAATGCGTAAGACATAGCCCTTTGAAAAGTTGCTCCAGTGTTCTTCAATCGAAAAGGTAATTTGCAATAAGCAAATGTCCCCCATGGACAAGTGAAAGTCGTTTTAGGTTGATCAGGAGGGAGTATGTTGATTTTATTGTAACCGGAAAAACCAACCATAAAGGAGAACATTTCACTACCGACACAATCATCTATAATTTGATCGATATAGGGGGTTGGATAATTGTCTTTAGGACAAGCTCGTTTAATATCCCTATAATCAATACATATTCTTATCGTTCCCTGCTTTTTGTTAACAGGAACAATATTTGATACCCAATCCGTTAAGGGAATTGGATAAATGAAACCTGCACGAAGTAATTTCTCAACTTCAGCTTTAATAGTAGCAGCTTTTCTTGAATGTATCTAACACAAATGTTGCCGGACAGGCTTTGCATCTGAGTAAGTTTTAATTTCATAGACAACAATTGATGGATCGATTCCTGGCATTTCTTCATATGACCAGGCAAACATGTCGCGGAATTCTTGAAATATGGCTTTTTAAGTTTGGATCTCATCGTCCGTACAGGAAACACCTATATGAATGTTTTCAATAATTCCGATTTTAACTAAAATGTCAATAGGAACCGTTCGAGAGATATTTCCCAAATTTAACTAAGAATCAGGATGTTGCAATGGATTTTGTGGTTCTTTGACATATTCAGTTGTAAAAATAGATGAAAAATCATTTTCAAAATGATCAAGCTCAGGTAAAAACAAAGATCGATGATGAAGATCTCCCCATGGTAAACCATCAACAGAGAAAATTTCACGAATCTGCTCATCAGTATGAACAGGATCAAAAAATGTTGTTGAAGCTGAGGTTGATATTGAAAATGATTCCCCATGGACCACATTCATTGGAACAATTTCGGTTGAACAAGAGTCAGAAAACGACTGTACAACCTGATATGCAATTTCGAAGGGACTCAAAGGCATCGCGTTACCAAATGAATCCACCTCAGAATCAGAAGGTACGATCCAAGGATCATCAAAAGCAATAGTTTTCGATGAAATCATATGAATAGTTGCAATAGAAGGTGATATGTTAGGAGGAGGGAAGGAAAAAGTTCCTAGTAAACCAGAATATTTAATCAAACCTACCCCAACATCCTTGTTAGGGATAGTTGTTTTACTGACATGCTGAATACTATAAGAAGAGACTGGGTCGGATGAAAAATAAGTCAGCTAGTCTATCATAATAATCTTTCCATTATGAGGAAACTTGATAAGCCGAAAGATTGATGAAACAATAGCAGTCATAGCGTAATACCAACTACACTCCAAGAGAAGGTTGTAATCTAAAGAGGCATCAACTACTTCCACATCCAGATTTACAGTTTTTCCCTCAACCCCTATAGGTAAATCCTGCAAAATTCCAAAAGGATGAAACCCTTGGCCATCAAAAGCCTTTATAATTGTCGGGGACTGATTGAGTGTAGGAGAACCAAGCGATCTCCAACACTGGATCGACATAATACACGTAGAAGCTCCCTCATCAATCACAGTCCAAAATCAAGGTCTGTTTTTTACTAACACTGGAATCTGGAAAGCCATTTGATGAGGTAGGCGAGGTGTACTATTCTCTAAATCAAATATTATTAGGTTTGAATCCTGAATATCAACAGCTCCTATAGCTAAAAATAGTAATTTACGTTGTGCTGGGCATGATTGCAGCACCTCCAAAGCTAACATTGCTGAAGGGGAAATAGCTAGGTCTTCAACAATGTTATAATTCTGAGCAACTCTCACATGTGTGGTGGGCTCTAGTATTGCATCGATAATGTTGCAACTCCTAGGACTCCCTTCTTTACTTTTATCAACCCGACAATTCGTGACAAACTTGGAAGCGACAGTGTTGTATGCACAAGTACTAGCTCTTGCCGCAGGCTGTCACTGGATCAGCTGGCACAAGTCCGCTAGGAGCTTGAGCCAACTTCTATGAGTTCTTAGAAGAATATTTTAACGGTGAAGGATGAAATCTAACTCAAAAGAGGCTAATCTACTTGCAGAAAGAAGATGAAAGCAAAAAGGAAATGCAAACCATAGCAAACCCTAGTTTTGCCGACTAACCCTACTGGTGCAAGTAAAAGGACGAAAGCTACAGAAATGGATGCCATTGACTCTTGGAAAGGTAAAGTGCATGTGTCTAAGCTATCTATGAAGTGGAATCTGAAAAAGGAACATCTTTTTGTATTTTTTACTCTTATTTGTGGAATTATATTGCATGTGTTCGACTGTTGTTGACTATGCAGAGGCGAGGTGAGGAATGGAATTGGCGAGGTGCTTGCAGGAGGTTGGGAAGGTGAGAAGAGGGCCTAAGGGGTCCCTAGCACCCTTCCAGAGAGTTTCACAGTGTTCGGATATCAAGAAACCGCTTTCGTGAGCTTCTACAGGAAGTCTGCAGGGGTTCTATAGGATGTTCTGTAATTTCTACAGGATGTTCTACAGGATGTTCCGAAAGGGAATTTTGGAGGGTTGATGGAGGAAGAAAGTTGAAGAAGTGTGTATGGAGGTGAAATAAGAGTGTGAGGAGGTCCAGGACTTGGTGGATGGAGCTGAGGAGTGGTGAGGATGGTTGGATTTGTTCAAGGAAGGGTAGAGCAATGTTGCACAAAAATATGGAGATTAGGGCAAAGCGAGAGAATGTGGCAAATGTAAGGCAAGAATCTGAGTTAGAGGATGGAGCAGGTGGGTTTGATGGAGTAAGGGTAGATAGAGGGGTATTACAAGTGCTCTGCAAGTTATTTCCCAAACTCAACAAACAAAGACTTGGAAAACTAAGGACCTAGCTACTTTAACCTAATCTGACCAAAATAACAGCAAAGAAAATGAACAGAAGTTTATTTGCAACGAAATCATGTGAAATAGCTATGAAAACTAAGTAATCATGAACCTAAGCATGTAACCACAACTGGTATCAACTTCTGCAAATGAGAATCTAACACTAACAATTGCATGATGAAGCAAAGACAGTGTTTTTTGGTGTCGGCAAGGACACCTTGGTCTCAGCTCATGGTCCCACTGAGGGAGAGGTGAGATCAGGGGTGCTTGATATCCTTTTTAACCTATCAAATTAATCTGAACATGAAAATCCTTTTTAATCATCAACAACAATCTAGGTAACCAAACAAGATTCTAATCCACTTAACAGAAATTATTTTGCAAAGACACTAAAAACATATAATATTACACGAAGGACGTCTTAGCACTTGGGTTGGGCCCAACCCCAAGATCTACAGGCTCCTAAGAAAAGCTTAGAACTGATGCCAAATGAAACTGCTTTCCATTACTAAAAAATAACCATGTCACAAAGAAATTTGTACAATAGAAGCTACAAAATGTGTTGAAAAACTAACAACGCTATAGTGCAAAATACAACTGTTCAAAAAAGTAACCCACAAAGGCTAGAAGCCTTCCTATTTATGCACTACGAGGACCTCCAACAGTCCTCGTTAATCTAAGGGACTCGGCTGCTCAAACTGCCAGTGATCGATCACTTTACACAAAATTGCTCAACTGCCCTTGGGAATCTTTTTAGGTGGCCTGCTGAACTCCGAGCTGAGGGTGGAGAATTCGAGGAAGGGGCCATTTAATGTAGGAGCCACCCTTCCTATGAATCCTCACCCGTGTTCCTTCATGCTTGGCTATCATCTAGCCCATAATTGCTTGGCCTTGGTCCAAAATTTGTCCAAAAATCTGTAATTACCACGTGTTAGCCTTCTTGGTCAAGTGACTATTCTCATTCACTCAACTAACATAAATATACTCAAAAAACATGCATAAACTATGAAAAATGGTGGATTGATGAAGAACAGTTAGGAAAAATGAGCCCAATAAGTTACCCAATTCCGGGGCTCATCATCAACCCCCTACTAAATGGGTTTCTCATCCTCTGAGCAACTAATCCAGCTTATCATCCTTGATTGCCTTGATCGCCTCTCTCACATCCCAGGCCTCCAAGGTTATGTCTTCTTCACGGTCATGAAATCTTGCTTTTCTTTCCACTTCCTCCCGCTGCCTGTGTTCCTCCTCTTCTTTGACTCCTAGCAGCCCCTAAAGCAAGGGAGGACTGAACTTTAAGCCGATCGACTTGGCCTGCAGATTTTGCATTGACTGTTTATAGAGGGGTACTCTTGCCAAGGCCTCCCTCATCCTTGTTGGGGAGTGGTACTCTCTAATTTTTAGGTTGTGGGATAGTGTGTTCCACCTCCGTGTGCAAGCATGAACGCAGTTATCCCCCAACAGTCTTTCCATGTCCTCAAAATGGGCTATGGCTTGAGCTTGTCGTTCAATGTAATCTAGTAGGGCCTGAGTGTCATTGGCTAAGTGTTGTTGGGTGTATATTAATGCTGAGGGATCCTCCAACTCTGCTCTGATCATTAGTGGTTCCCTTAGTTCCCTGTCCATAATATCTCAGACCTCTGCTGCCCTCTTTTCTTCATGATTTAGCTAAGAGGCCATTGCCATAAGTTGCACATCTCCTACCATAGCGTTGGGGTCCCACGAATTCATGTTGGGAAGGGCCAAGTTATGTAAGTAGAACTCTGATAATTTGGCGTTGTCCTCTAATGAGCTACTATCACATAAAGCCATGAATTGATGGTAGTTTTGAAATGGAGTGGTGCCCCTTTGGGCCAAGGTGTTAATCTGGAACTGCAACCATTGATCCTTGAGGTATAGGGCATATGATTTGGTAGGTTGCCTACACTACATGGCCTCTACTGCCCATCTGGCCATGTAGTCCAGTTGGGTTTCCTTCTCTTGTACCTGTTGCCTTAGAGACTGTATCTCCTATGTTGCTTGCAATTCCTTCTCCTGTAGCTGTCTAGTTAGTGCCTCAATTTCAGCCTGCAGCCCATCTTTTCTCTGCTGTTCATCAGGGGTTTCTTTGTCTGCTGGGGGCTTTTCCTATTGCTGTTGTTCTCCCAAGATGTGGGGCGTGTCTTCTTTATAGTGTCCCTGTAGTTGTAGCTACTATTTTAGCAGCTCATTTTCTTCCTGTAGCTTGGCCCTCCGACTGCTTTCCATGTGCCTTACCATAGCCAATTCTTTTCTTGATTGCTTGAGTTGTTCTTCCAGGGGACCTATGTCTGCCACACCTTTGGACTTGGCGATATTCATCCAAGTGTGGGTCCTCACTCTCTCTTCTTCTAGTACAAAGAGAAGTAGCACCACGAATTTTTAGGGAATTATCTTTCCAGCCTCTAACAGGTTATAGTACGAGCCCAAGCTAGGCTGAGGGCTTGGTTCCAAAATTTTCCCAGCCTTTTCTTCTTCCTGTGATGATTTAGCTTCCTTTTCCTCTAATTCCTCGGTCTCCTTTCGCTTAGCCAGAGTTTCTTGTAGAACTATCTCAACTTCCTGTAGAGCTATCTTTGAATCCATCATTTTAATCCTTTCTCTCTAGGTGGACGTTTTCGGGCTTCCTCGTTCATAGGTAATGGATATCTTTGGGGGAGACTCCTCCTTTTGTTTAGTTGTGGCATCCTCAATGATAATTGGCTCTTTTGACTGTGGATGGGGTCTGCCCACTTTTATCCGTGTGCTTCGTCTTGCTTTAAAGTACATGGATGTCTCCCTTTTTCACTTCCCTTTTTGTTTTGGAGATGTGCTTAAGGCATCCATCATAGTTGCTGCCTCCCTGGCCAAAATCTCAGGCGATTTCTCCTATTGTTGTTCTATTTTCATGCTTCCTGTAGAAAGTCCTGTGTCAACTGTTTTGATCTGCTTGGCTAGATGTGCCTTTCCTTTTAGTTTCTGTGTGGTTGCCTTGGTTGTGCCCTCCTTTATTTGGACTTTTTCAATCCTCTCTGCTCTACTCAGTAATCATTTTTCCCTAGGTGTTTGTGCCGTTGTTCCTCTCACTGTTTTCGGCTCAGCAAGTTGGCCCTTTCCCCATTTCTCTTTCTGTCCTTTTTGTGTTTGTTTGTCCTATGTTTCTTTACCATTGGCTTTCTCTCCTGCTTTAGTGTGTTCCCCTTCTTCACTGTTGGATGAGGTGAGCTCCTTGGCCAGAA
>APFE031123289.1:18489-56280 GCA_000404065.3 Pinus taeda
GTTGAGCAGGCATATGGGGTTGCCTTGGAGGAGCATGAGCTAATGGTTGTGATTGAGCAGGTGGTGGAGGCAGAATGGTGGGAAGAGAGTTGTATTGGGGCCTCCACCCCGGTTGAGGTGCATTCCACTGAGGTTGTGGCTGGACATGTGAGTGAAATGAATAAGAAGTAGGTTGAGTATGGTATTGAGATGGATAAGACTACGGAGGAGGTGTAGACCAGGAAGGATGAGTAGGGGGACTCCCAGAAGGTATATGAGCGGATTGGTTGGGGCTATAATAAGCTTGGGATGTCCCTTGCATCCCCTGCTGGTAAGATCTGGGCCCATGAGGCCTCCTTTGGTTGAGGAAGTAGAGTGGTTCAGTGGCTGCCTCAATCCCTTGGTACATGGCTTTAAATCTAGGTAAGGTTGGGCATTGGTTTGTGGGGTGGTCTTCCTCACAAACGAAACATACCTCTACTGAGTGCAATGGACACTCGTTCTTAGGATGCTTCCTTGTACATCTGGGACAAAAGATGGCCAAAGCCCTCTCAGCTTCCTCTTTCTTCTGTTGGATTCGAAAGGTATCCAGTTGCATGGCGATGGTCTATCTCATCTCACTTTTGAGGTCTTCCATCTGATTAGCAAACTCATGCTTGGAGAAGGTGGTAGTAGCTGAGAGTGGATTCCCCCTACCTCTTTTCCGAGCTTCCCTAGAATGGTTTCTAAACACAGTCTTTATGTCCTCATAAGGTAGTTGGTAGATGTCTCCTCCAGCTAGCAAATGGATGGTATCTAGAAGGTCTTCAGGGACTCCTCGGAGCAGAACCAGCTTCAGAGACTCAGGGTCAATTATGCACCTAGCCTGTTTATAGCTAAGTTGGAACCTCTCCTCGTAGTCTTCTAAAGACTCATCACTTCCCATGGTCATTCGAAAGATCTCCCCCTTCATTTCCTTTGACCTACAGTAGTCCCGGTATTTGTTGTTAAAGGCTTGCTGCATTTGAGCCCAAGTTGTGATACTGTTTCCAGGCAACCAAATGAACCAGTGTAGTGCTGCATCCTTGAGGATAGAAGGAAAGAGTTTCAACTTTTTCTCATCTTCTACATAGTCATAAGTTCAACAAAAGACAACAAACTCAAACAGGAAGGTATTAGGGTCTTCAGTGGCCAATCCATGGAAGTGAGGTAAGGCTGAGGGACTTATGTTCTTCATTTTCATGTCCCCGTTGGTCTCTCGGATGGGAAAAGCACCTTCTATTCTCTCTCATCTCCTATACCATTTCTGTGTTCGGCCATGGTCTCAAGAGGAATGTTCTCTCGCTCTTCTTCTGTTATAGAATCTTCGTATATCTCAGGAGGTTCACCTATAGGTTCTTCTGGGTCACTGCCACCAAAGAAGAGAGAAGGGTGACGCAGTGATGTGGTGGGGGTGTTGGGTAAGAATTTTCCGGTATTGTCTCTATTCCTACAAGGCATGAAATGAAATATTTTTGGTTGCGTTTGTTTTTTTTTCTCGGCTTATACCTGCAAAACTGAAATAGATTGAATTGCAACTAACTATCTTTCTGAAATGAAAATGCGGAATTGAAATGAAAGCAGGAAAGAACTAATCTATTTTTCCGAAATGGAATTGCAGAAAAGAAATGCGAAGTTACACTTACAGAATGGAAATTGCATAAATGAAATGCTAACCTATGCTTGCAGAATTGAAATTGTGGAATTGAAATGCTAATCTATGAAAGCAGGAAATGTCTAATCTACTTTTGTGGAAATGAAATTGCAGAATGGAAATGAAACAATCTACACTATGTTTGCTGAAATAAACTACTTAGCAGAAGGCTGCAGTAGAAAATAGAAGAAAAGCAGCAATCACAAATACTCTGACGCTTCTCCGGCAATGGCGCCAAAAAGATGGTGGGCTCCAGTATTGCAACAATAATTCTGCAACTCCTAGGGCTTCCTTCTTTACTTTTATCAACCTGGTAGTTCGTAACAAACTTGGAAGCGACGGTGTTGTATGCACAAGTACTAGCTCTTGCCGCAGGCTGTCACTGGATCAGCTGGCACAAGTCCGCTAGGAGCTTAAGAAAAATTCTATGAGTTCTTAGAAGAAGCTTTTAACTGTGATGGATGAAAGCTAACTCAAAAGAGGCTAATCTACTTGCAGAAAGAAGATGAAAGCAAAAAAGAAATGCAAACCCTAGCAAACCCTAGTTTTGTCGACTAACCCTACTAGTGCAAGTAAAAGGATGAAAGCTATAGAAATGGGTGCCATTGACTCTTAGAAAGGTAAATTGCATGTGTTAAGATATCTCTGAAGTACAATCTGAAAAAGGAACATCTTTTTGTATTTTTGACTCTTATTTGTGGAATTATATTGCATGTGTTCGACTGTTGTTGACTATGCAGAGGCGAGGTGAGGAATGGAACTGGCGAGGTGCTTGCAGGAGGTTGGGAAGGTGAGAAGAGGGCCTAAGGGGTCCCTAGCACCCTTCCAGAGAGTTTTACAGTGTTCGGATATCAAGAACCACTTTCGTGAGCTTCCATAGGAAGTCTGCAGGGGTTCTATAGGATGTTCTGTAACTTCTACAAGATGTTCTACAGGATGTTCTGAAAGGGAATTTTTGAGGGTTGATGGAGGAAGAAAGGTGAAGAAGTGGGTATGGAGGTGAGATAAGGGTGTGAGGAGGTCCAGGACTTGATGGATGGAGCTGAGGAGTGGTGAGGATGGTTGGATTTGTTCAAGGAGGGGTAGAGCAATGTTGCACAAAAATATGGAGATTAGGGAAAAGCGAGAGCATGTGGCAAATGTAAGGCAAGAATCTGAGTTAGAGGATGGAGCAGGTGGGTTTGATGGAGTAAGGGTAGATAGAGGGGTATTACAAGTGCTCTGCAAGTTATTTCCCAAACTGAACAAACAAAGACTCGGAAAACCAAGGACCTAGCTACTTTAACCTAATCTGACTTAAATAACAGCAAAGAAAATGAACAGAATTTTATTTGCAACGAAATCATGTGAAATAGCTATGAAAACTAAGAAATAATGAACTTGAGCATGTAACCACAACTGGTATCAAATTCTGCAAATGAGAATCTAACACTAACAATTGCAAGATGAAGCAAAGACAGTGTTTTTGGTGGCGGCAAGGACACCTTGGTCTCAGCTCATGGTCCCACTGAGGGAGAGGTGAGATCACGGGTGCTTGATAGCCTTTTTCTGAAGATCTTCTCTGTTATTAACCTATCAAATCAATCTGAACATGAAAATCCTTTTTAATCATCAACAATGATCTAGGTAACAAAGCAAGATTCTAATCTACTTAACATAAATTATTTTGCAAAGACACTAAAAACATATAACAGTACACAAAGGAGGCCTTGGCACTTGGGTTGGGCCCAACCCCAAGAGCTATAGGCTCCTAAGAAAAAGCTCAGAACTGATGCCAAATGAAACTGCTTTCCATTACTCAAAAATAACCATGTCACAAAGAAAGTTGTACAACAGAAGCTACAAAATGAGCTGAAAAACTAATAGCACTATAGTGCAAAATACAACTGTTCAAAAAAGTAACCTACGAAGGCTAGAAGCCTTCCTATTTATGCACTACGAGGACCTCCAATAGTCCTCCTTAATCTAAGGGACTCGGCTTCTCAAACTGCCAGTGATCAGTCACTTTACACAGAATTGCTCGGCTGCCCTTGGGAATCTTTTTAGGTGGCCTGCTGAACTCCAAGCTGAGGGTGGAGAATTCGAGGAAGGGGCCATTTAATGTAGGATACACCCTTCCTACGAATCCTTACCCTTGTTCCTTCATGCTTGGCTGTCATCTGGCTCATAATTGCCTGGCCTTGGTCTAAAATTTGTCCAAAAATCTGCAATAACCATGTGTTAGCCTTCTTGGTCAAGTGACTATTATCATTCATTCCACTAACATAAATATACTCAAAAAACATGCATAAACTATGAAAAATGGTGGATTGATGAAGAACAGTTAGGAAAAATGAGTCCAATAAGTTATCCAATTCTGGGGCTCATCAATGTGGATTGAAAGCTGATTTCCGAAGTATACCTTTAATAGGCGGTTTGATTACTAAGTCAGGGTTAGGTTTCTCGATCTGTAGTGGATCAGGACCAGAAGGAGATGAAGCTGATGGATTTGAATTAGAAGATTCAGCTTCTTTACCACCAACAGGATTTTTACTACCATAATCTTGTGATCGTGTCGCAATCTTGACATGAGACATCATCATAATGGGTTCTTCTAAGGGATTTGAGGAAGAACCGATCATATTACTATCTTGGCTAGGAAAAGGATCCTTCAAGACATCAGGAATTTGAGAACCTTTGATGATTTTCGAAACCTCAGCTCGATGTGGGTAGTCTCTTGTAAAATGCTCCTCGTCACAAATGAGACAAGGATATCGAGGTTTACGTTTCTCGTCAGTAGATTCATTTTTATCTGATTTCTCTTTTGAGTTTTGTTTACTTTTCTTCTTCCCTTTCTTTTTACCACCAGATTTTGATTTGGCCGTATATGATTCTATGACATGGATATCGGCAAGAATTTCAGCGGAAGAGTCTCATATCGGGGAATCTGGTAAAGTTATAATAGGAGAAGAATTCTTTGAAGATTTATTCTTGCTTTTGGTACTAAATGAACCAATCATACCATCTGTGGCATGAGACCCTAAAGGAGCTGCAATTATTTGATTGTGTTTCGAAAGGTCGGAGATTTTTTCATGTAAATTACTTGACTGCATATAGATGAGGTCAAGGTACTGAGCCTAAGCAATTAATTGCTCTTCAGTAACAACTCCTGCCTTAGCTACATCCCCAATGATTTTAGGTAATAATGATTTAACGAAACATTCTTTTAAAATTTGATCTGGAATAAAAACTTTCACTAAACGTCATCTACGTCACCATTCATGATTATGATCTGAAATATATGTGGACGTGGCTTGTTTTAATGAAGTTAACAATTTCGTGCCATTATCGTATCTGACAAGCAACTGAAAATGAGTTAAGAAAGAAGTGGCTAACTGACTAAAATTATAAAAAGAGCCTCGTGGTAACTCAATGTACCATTTGCCAGCAAGACCAATCAGAGTGCGTTGAAAAAGACATAAGAGAATTAAATCATCGATAATGGAATTAGATGCACACCAGAGGTGATTATTCATCACATGATTTGACGGATTCTCTCCTGAATTACCCTCAAACTTCGAGATATCACTAGGAAACTTATTAGGCATTGGCGGCCAATACAGAAGATAGTAAATTGGATCGTTCGTAAGGCAGGACAAATCAGGTAAATCCAAAGTTACAATAAAAGGTAACTGATGGTTAGGGTCTCGAAAACCTTGGGTCACAAGACCAGCCTCGGGGGGAGGATATCCAGGATAACTTGGAATTGGATTTGCATTAGGAATATTATATCCTCCCGGAAAACCAGGATTAACCAGACCAAACTGGGGTTGTTGAGGTTGTTGATAAGTATATCCATGGTATAGTTGATACTGATAAACTGGGTTTTGTACAGTAGGACTGAATTGATACTATCCCTGGTATAGTTGATAAGTGAATTGCGGTTGATTTGTGACAACTGTACTTGGACCAGGTTGTCCTACAAGCATCTGAATTAAAGTCTGAACTATAGGTCCTGACTGTGGTAAAGAGGCTTGAGGAGTTTGCACTGACATAGGAACAATAGAAACTGGAGCTACCGATACTCCAGAAGTAGGTGGGGTAGATTGAACAAAAGCTGCAATAGTTGCAGGAACAGTTTGAGGTGGAGTTCGAGGTGAGCTAGGCCTAGGCTAATGAACTACACCAGGTGTAGAAGTGTGAACAGTATGCTGGACAGGTTGCTGGGTTGGACCAGAAACTAAAGGTTGTCTAGGTTGACTTGATAACTGCACATTCAGCTGCAAAATCTGTTGAGTTTGAGATGGATCCCACACCATTTTCATTCCGAGGTATGGACCCATAAAAGGTTGAGGATATTGAGGACCATAACCAGGTTGAGTGTAGGGATGATAATTGAGAGGTATATTTCCAGCTCCTTGTACAAATGGTTGACCAGAAGGTGGTTGGAAACCTTGAGTTGGTTACTAACCTTGAGGTTGATAACCTTGAAGCATGTATTGAAATTGGGGTTGACCTTGAGGCATATATTGATACTGGGGCTGACCTTGAGGTATGTACTAAGTCTGGGGTTGACCGTGAGGTATTTACTATCCCGAAGGTATGTATTGTCCTTGAGGTTGCCCCCCAGGTGGTAACTAACTACCTTGAGGTTGCCCCCCCAGGAAGTAATTGAGTACCTTGTGGTTGTCCCCCAGGCGATAACTGACTACCTTAAGGTTGCCCTCCAAGCGGTAACTGACTGCCTTGAGGTTGGCCTCCAGGCGGTAATTGACTACCTTGAGGTTGTGGATTTGGAATAGTACCAGATATCATAAGAATTTCTTCTACGCTTAATGTTTGAGTTCCGTTATTACCAGTTGATATCTCATGTTCAATTGGTTGAGGAGATGCTCCTGAAAAAGTACCAGTGAGTGAATGATACCCCGAAGGAACAGAAGGACCGCCATATAAAAATGTTTCCGGTGTTTGGGAAAACATGGATGACCGTTTCGACATATTCAAAGGAGGATAATAACCTCTAGGTGTAGGATGAAAAGGAATTCGAGGTGGTGAAAAAATAAGACCCGATTTTTCTGAAAATTTTGTCAATGATACGTACCAAGCGTCACTCCTAAAAGGACTGTAGAAAATTGATTGACGCTCCCTAAGTTCTAAAGTTGGTTGATTTTCAGGGGGAGTTATATCTTGGTCCGTACTAAAAGGTTCTTCAATAAAAATGAGTCCAGAAGGAAGATTTTGGGTAATGATACTTCCTACCCTGGGTGAACCAGGACCACTAGAAGTTGGAGAAGAAAATCCTGAAGATGGAGTAGCAACAGGTTCGGTTTCAGGCTTAGAAATTTCGGGTTCTTCAATTAATTCACTAGTAGGAGAAATACTACCAGTAACTTCAGAAAATGAAATTGGTTCAGAAATATACTCTGTTGCTTGAACTTGATAATCAGGATGAACAATTAAAGATGACTCTCCAGCTTCCGGTGAACCAACTCTACTATCACTAGGTGATACAAGAGCTCGTAGCCCTTCAAGCTGGCTTGGTGTATACTCGGGAGGTTTCCCCCGAAGTCTACAGGATTGTCTCAGTAATTCAACCACGATTAAATATTTGATTACTCACACGCAAACAAAGAAAATCTCAATAAAACCACCTAAAGTCTCTAAAGAACCAAACAATTGAATCACATGCCTAAAAAATCTAAGAGTTCAAACCACACACAAATAGTAACTTTCCGTACCAAAAACACTAGTTGGTGATGAAATCCAACGTCGTAGAATTTAATATAGAAAGGGCGGTTGGAACAATTACCCCGGCAACCTGCTTAATGAAACAGATTGGCACAAGTTTCTTCACAAAACTGTCTCGAGTGAAGAGAACCACCCAAAGAGTCCAAGTGAGTCTAGTCGACGTTTTCTCCAGGTATAGTGAGACCCGTCCTTCACCATCATCTTAGGAAATAATCTTAAGTTTATGGACACTAAGGTTACCCACAACAACAAATACAACTGAGGGAATAGTCTACGATCCAATACGCGCAAGGGCAGCGTAACAAAGCTCAATCCCCTTGAAGGTTCCTCGACATGATCAATCCGAGGTTTACCAACAAGTGACCCTAGGCTCCTTGAAAATGGTTAATCCGAGGTTTACCGTTTATAATACGCGCAAATCTTCTATCTTTCCCAATGAGACAGACTTGATTGTCTCAAAGGTTCAAACATGATCTCATGATTGACTCCTTTAAGAGAAGCTTCCTAGATTATATCAATTACAATTGGATTTATTTCCTACCGAAAGATATAGCTACTTGTTTGTTTTAACTATCTTAGAGAGTTGATTACTCCCTACTCCAAGATACTAGCCTAATCTATATTGGTGATAAGAGCCCTAGAAATAAAAAGATTGCTAGATCAATTTTAATTAAGCATTACTTTTATGGGTTGTTTCTTAAGTCAATAGGTATGGAAATGAAACTTTGATGGTGTGAAGACTCGACTCCAAAAACACTAAAAAATGCACCTAAGAATGATAAAAAATTTGTTTTTCCTTCAATGAATTTCTAGCTAAAATAAAGAGTTTGAGAATGCAATTCTTTGAAAAACAAATCTTTCTTTCAACATGTAAATGAAAAGAAATTGTTTTTGTCTTTTTCAATAAGAACTCAAAACGAGACTACTAATTATGCTCACAAAAAATTCCTTTTCTTTTTCAACACTCAAAACTACAAAAAACTAATCTTGAGATCTAAAAACTTCAAAAAGCCTAATGTATAAAAGCTTCAAATCTTTTTGAGGACATTCTACTTAGTTATTCAGTAAATTAATGATTAACTCGTTCAAAATAATAAATCAATCAAAAAACATCCAGCTATGTTTTCTTTTAAAAAAATGAAATTCAAAACTTATGACCAAGTTCGTTCAAAGATTTGCAAAGAGAAAACGAAATCTATTTCTCACCAAGGGCAGATTTCACAAACCAGTCAGACTCATCAAGAAGACAAAAGACACCAGGGTGATCTAAGGTTTCTTAGGCTTCTAATATTTGAGTCACTACAGAGACCAAGTGAAAACCAATCCAGGCATGCAAAACTTCTAGAAAATCATCTAAAACAAAAATACCAATGGAAATTACTCACAAGAGATTTTTGACAGAACACATGCAGATTCGGGTAGAGGCTGAAAGCCGTAAATAAAACCTAAACTTAACTGGGAGAAAAATTTTTAGGTTTTTCAAAAATTTTGAAAGGGTCTACAGGCTTCTAGTAGAACCAGATGCGGTACCGCTATGTGCACTAAAGGAACAATGCGGAGATGCCCGCACTGTCTGTAAAAAGAAAGTGCGGCTCCCTATAAACTTCGGAAAAAAACAAAAATACTCCAGATCCTAAAAACTACCCAATCCCACACACATCAAGCAAAAACCAGAAATAAGAACAAGTTTCTCAATTCAAAGAAAAAGGAAAACCAAAAACCAAATTCAAATCCCCAGTGGAGTCACCAATTTGTCAGACGGATAAATCGATCTTGCGGGCAAGGCCGATCTCCCTAGTATCAAAAGATATCTAGCAACAAGTAGAACAATCAAATCTACCTTTCTCTAAACATATTGCGATTCATTAATTAAAACTATAGAGGTGTTAAGACCCTACCTTAAGTCCAACGCTAGTTTGTAGCAGCCATCCTTCAACTGTCCGAAAGCTTTTCCTTTTGAGAACCTTCCATCACAAACAAGCACACATCAAATAACACCTGCATAGCTAATATCATAAATCATGTTCATTATGGTGATCAAGGAATCCATAAAATAAACCATAAAACATAGCTTATTGAGAAAAATAAACTTATTTGTATTAACTTTGAAATAGAAGAACCTTACGACCTTTGGTGCCTTGATGTTGTACAAGCTCTTCCCAGGGTCTGAAACATGAATCACCTTTACTTTGATAGGCCTAACACTCTTCCAAATGAGATCAAAGAGGTATGTAATCTCTTCTCACAAAATCTCAATTAGGAAGACTAAGTTCCAGTAGCATTTCACCTCAAAAATATTCAGCTTTCAACCCCTAATAACCAGCCTAATGCTTCATTTTATAGTGCAAAGGAAGGAAGTTACAGGTCCACCTATGAAGGGATAGAGTCCTCCTTCAAAGGGATAAGCTCCTCACATCAAGGGGTTAGCTACTTAAGGTATGGGATGCACGAACCTTAAAGGAGCGGACTTGCCACCTCAAGATTTCTTTCAGAAGCTTCTAGAAATGACTCAAAATGAGTTTTTAAGCATATACTTGCGCCTTTTTAACTTTTATAGTGGTCCGCACCCATAACATAGAGACAGAGCGGTCAGGTGCGTAGAGGACATGACCATTAGGTGCAAGACCGCAGGTAATTCTAAGAGAAAGTGTGGAACCAGAGTTTTAGAGATTTTTAAGGGCTTTCTCTTATTTTCAAGGCTTGATATGAAGAATTGAGGCTTAAGACTTGCAAAGGAGGAAAGTATGAGTGGTGATGGACTCACACAGATTGCAAAGTGTCAAGGTGACATTCTTTTTGCAACTGTCAGGAAAAAGAGGAGGAGTCGAGGTCAGAAGGGAGTCATCCTTTTCTATGGGTTGATTTTGAGGTTCCTAGTCATACTCATCATGAATAATGGCACTGGTTGGTTGTGAAAAATGAACTCTGTCGATGGCTTGATCCTCGTTCACAATAGGTGTAGAGTCTGGAATGGAAGAACACAGACAGTGAAATTTGGAGGATCAACAGAACATGAAGACAGAGGTTGAGGTAACAAATTCATGTGACAACCCATGGGCTTTGTAGCCAAATATGCACGAAAATTGAGAGAAGTTATATTGGGAGGATATACAGTTGAACAAACATGTGTGCATGTTCTCCCACCTCACTCTGTGGTGGTGAAGTTGTTTGATGAGGGGTGTTATCACTCCAAAATTTCTTCTAAGTTTTCAGAAAAAGAAATGATAGAGGTAACCACAAACCAACTTTGGAGATCAGAATCTCGCCTTCCTAATCTCAGAGAGGGCTCCCTCTTTATGATTTAACTTTGTTTTAGTTAATTAATTTTAGGCTAGTTATGATTATGCTGGGGTTTTTTATTTGAATTTGGGTGTTGGGATCACTTATTTAGATGAACAGAGGGTTGATTTTACCATTGGGCTATGGGGTCAAAATGTCAAACAAACAGGATTAGATCAAGTTCTAAAAATAGTGTCTACAAGCAAGATAGAGGAGTTACTACAGATCCCAAAGGCTTGATGGTGAAATGGTTTCCAATCAGATCCGGGGAGCAATTAAGGGTTCCTTAGGCCAGAGTTTGAAAAGAAATGAAAGATGTCAACTGGGATGAGAGAGCAATTAAGGGTTCTCAAATCTGGATATCAGAGGAAAACATATAAATGATTAATTGTGAAAAATAGAGTATACTTAAACAAATTCTGAGTTAAATTTCCAATTAATTCATTCAAATTTAGATAACATTTAATTTTATGAAACACATAAGAAAGTAACAAAATCAGACAAAGAAGATACTTCACTACAATATCTCATCTCATGAATCTTGTAATGCAATATTTTTATTACTTGTTCCAGTCTGTTGACTTGAAAATTGGTACAATAACCCTCAGGTTTAAGATCAAAATAACTCTACAAATGTATATAAATCCCCCCTCAATACTTTGAATTATGAAGTATTTATACAAAAATAATTTAAAAAATATCCCAAACTGTCTTGGGAACTAATCTAGGAGAAAGAAATATCTTCATGCAAGAAGATAGAGACAGCTATTGAACTGATGCTTGATGTCCTTGTTATTTAGGTTTTGTTGGCTTTGATCTTTTAATATTTTGCACTTTAATCTGTTTTGATGTTTGGTATTGACGCTGGATGTTCTATTTACTCTGACCTTTCATCTGATATACTTTAAGCTAATAAACTTTGACCTGGCTGACTTTTCAATATCCTTTTACTATGCCCTTTTACTTTTAATGTACATTTTACATTTTTACTATGTATTTCTACAGTAAATCATTTAGTTTTTCCCATGTCTCAGCATCTAGTAATTGGATATTGAGCATCTTCCTGTCGATCTCATCTGCCTCTATATACTTAGCAAAAGTAGGCTTATCGACAAAAATGTATTTACCTCATGCTGGAGGTAAAACAAATTCTCAAAAGTTTGATACAATATTTTTCCAGTAGGTATACCCTTCATGGATGAAGTATTTACCTAATCTTTGGCAACTTCTCTGACCTTTTTATTATAGTCCTCCTGTTTCATTAACTTGTCGTTTATAACCAAGGGATTTGGTAAACCCTTTTGCCTCAAAATTTCAAACTTCACCATGAATCTGTCGATGGCCAATTGCATGGTTTGGCACTTATCCTCCAGGTTCAACATCAAATTCCTCTTGGTGAGGACTCTTTTAACTTCCAAAATTGCACCTGTTTTGTCAGGTATCTCTAATTCCTGCAGCTCCAACTTGTTCTTGGAATTGAGGAATTGAATGATCCTTGTAGCTTCCTCTGGCATGTCTCCAAGTTCTACTCTGACTCTTTGAATGGCTTCTGTAGCCTACTTTATTAAATCAATTTGTTCAAAAATAACCTGGATGGATGGCCAAATATCATTGACTGAGTCAATGATATTGGACCACATTTACTCCTTAGCCTAACCTAGAGGTTCTTTCAATGTTAGTTCCTTCTATAGGTTTTTGATTCGTTCATTCATCCTTGTAGACATGTTGTTCTTCTTTGTGCATGATCTGGGCAAGTTTGTAATTTGTTTCTAGGCTAGTCACTTTTTCCTTAAGCCTGTTCATCTCAGTGGTCTGAATGGACATTTCTTCCATTGCTTTGACCAACCTATTTGCTTCATCACCTGTAGAACCTGTTGTTGTAGACCCTGTTGTTGATGTAGTTGGTGTAGATGCTAGCAATGATGTGACCATTTGAGCTATGGGAGCTAAGGATGTTTCCAAAGTAGAAGGTACAATAGTGGTTACTATTGGGATGACAATTGCAGGGGCATCATCAAGACTAGCTTATTTTAGTTGAATCAAGCTATCCAATTCTTTCTCCATCTCCTTTAATCGATCATTCAATTGTAGCACTAGGTCCATCATCTCCTCGTGATTGGTTTGGCTTTCTAGGACCTCCTTTGTTTGTGGGTGTTGTAAATGAGACAACTTAAGTTGTTTCTTGAGGGCTTTTATATCCTCATTCTTCTTCTTTATCAATTTCTCAGCAGCCTTTATGTCAGTAGGATCATGGCCCAGCTCAATGACCAAGTCCTCTAATGACTTGATCCTGTTGTCTTTAGCCTGTGGGAATGCAACCTGTGTGCAGTCATGGCCTTTCCTGTAAGGGTGGAGTAAATCATTTCTCCAGCCTTCTTATGTAACTCTATCTCGTAAATGGGAAGAACATCCCTAGACAACACCTCAAAATCAGTCTTCTTATAGTCAGCCGAGGTCCTTGGTTGCTGAATAGTGGGCTGCAAAAATGATGCCTGCATATTTCTTGCTTTGATGTCAAAGGCTGACATCAACCTGCTCTGGTTGGTTGGTGTATGTTTGAAGTATTGGGCATATGTGTCTACCTTCAACTTCTCATTCCTCATCTTTATTTCTTTGTACCTATCTTTGATGTCCTTTTCTCTTTCAACTGGCTTGACAAAGGAAGAAATATCAACACTTTGTTGTCTCTGAATCATTTGAGTGTTGAAGGTTGATGGCTGATGTGTTTCACCTGATGCAGTTGTGTCTTTGCTCCTCTACCCCATTGTTTTAGTGTCAGATATTTCCACTGATTCAATGTTCTCCTCCTGTTCAGACACAGGATTCCACTTGGGCCTTTTTCCGGGCTCAAATAGCTCATCTATAGTCTCCATGGCAGAATTGGATGCCTCTTCCCTATTCCTCTTTGGATTCTTCTCCTCATTGGTTGGGGTATGTAACGCATGAGGATTACTCATTGGTTCACCTAGTTCTGGAACTTGCAGGAAAGAGCTCTGGTCAAATTGCTTTTCTAGATCAATGAGTGTGTTTTTAACATCCACAACTATGATGTCCATATCAATCAATGTTTTTTCCAACCACTCAGATTGGTTGGCAAACTGTTAAATGTTAGGTCTTGGGTGGTGGATGTAAGGTCCCAATTTCACCCTGATTCTTAGCTTGTTTATGACCCCATGAGGGTCATACTGCCACGTGAAGTTGTTGTTGAGCTTCATCTATTGTAGTATCTTATTAGCGTTTGGTCCAACTTCTCTATTATTACAAATGAATGGGCCCAATTGGTTTTTCATCTTAAACTGAGTCTTCTTCCTAGTAGATAGGAAGTGGACCTCATCAGACTTGATGATTTGTCTAAAATACTCAAGTGAAAATATCCTCACAGAGAGGTATTTGGGAAAATTGTAAGGGGTTAATTGGCAGCCATAAACCCTAATTTCAGTGTGGTTCTGGTACAGGTACCAGTCTCCCACCTTGTTGTTCTTAGCCAACTGTAGCACCCTCTTGATTTCTTGGCTGATTCTAGGTTGAGTGTTACTAGTCAGCATGTTCATGACTGGGTAGACGAATGAATCTATGAAGTCTTTGTATGTAAATGTTGTGGAGAATTTCTAGATCAAGGGCGTCCAGAAGACAACTGATCTCTCTTTTCACTTGGTATCCAACTTTTGGATGCTTATAGGGAACTTATCTGCTTGGCAATATAAAAACATATGAAACAACACTGAAGAATAATTGAAAACTCTTTCAATGGGCAGTCTTGTGAGTTATTCATGCATCATGTTTGCAATGAACTCAGCATAATTGTACATGATAGCAGGAGGCTTACCTGGGGTAAAAATGGACAGGAAGGCTAGGATGACCTCATCCACATGCTCATCTGTGGTGTATCCTAGGATGCATGAGAGCATGGCGATTATATGTCTGCCAATTTCTAAAAAAATAGTGACAACATAGGGTGGGGTATCTGTAGGAGTATGGCAGTCTTCAATGATGAAAGTCTGGAAGATTTGCCTTATCTTAACTAGGTCTAGGGTGATATACAGGTCTAATAGGTCTCCAATGGATAGAGGGATATGATTTTGGCTAGGTTGGACTTCAAGCATTTGGTTGATGGACTTTGGTGTAATGGTGAATAAGAGCTATTGGTTTGGAGAAATAATAGCTCTTTGGCTAGGGATATCGCAGGCATGACAAAAATGTATGGTATTAGAGAATGGGTGGACTTCTGGGAATAGGTATTTGGGTAAATTGGATTCCCAAAGGTGGATATCATCGGCATGGTTCAAGAATTTTTCCTTACTCTAGTAGTGGAGCCTCAGAAGGTTGGTTGGGGTAGTAGTGTATTTTATTTGGAAATCCCTGTCAGATAGTGCCAAATGGTCGATGTTGAGGTGAGGGGTGTACATAGGTCTCACGTCCAGAGAGGTTTGGGAAGGCATTTTTAGGGGGAAAGGTGTGAATTAGGCTTGTATAGATTGTAGCAGTGAGGCTTTGAAAACTTTGGTGTAGTGAGAGGGTAATTTGCAGTTTGCAAAAGAGGGGTTTGTGTATTCAAGTGGAAATGCTCTTCAATTTAGGGGAAAATCAATTAAATTCAATTAATTAATCTTTGAACTAACTGTATGCTTTCAAATTAAGAGGGTCATTCTGGTTTTTTCTTAAAATACCTGAAAATTGGTGGTTTGGGCTGCAATCTAGTTTTAATGGTTACTGTAGATGGTACGGTGGCTTTAGTTGTGCACTGGATGCGTGAATTGGGCATTTGGATCTTGTTTGGGAGGTAAAAAATAGTCAATTTTAGTTACAGAGGCTCAAGGTGGCGTAGGAAGGCTTAGGCAGCATTCACAGTGAAAATGAGCGAAAAGAGTCGAAATGGGCTTCTTCGGCCTTTTAACTAGCAACGGTTAGAATTTGGCATGGAATTCATAAATGAACAGTGAAGGGTTTTGGATTTTAGCGGGGAAGCAGTTTTAGGGGCCATCGCACCACTTTTGGCAGGTAGGCAGTATTTCCTTGGGAGCACACAATTTCGCCTGGAGCTGCCACATAGCAGAATAGGGCCCAGGAAAAACCGTGAATCCCGTGTTCTCTCATGCTGGTAAAGGTCGGAGAGGGAATGAGAGTGATATGGATGCACACCGTCAGATCTAGGGGGTGGAATATCGGACGATTGTCGCACTATCAAGATGCATGGAGGGAACAGGGGTGTAGATTTGCAGGGCCCAGGGGATTAATTACAACTATTTTTAATTAATTAATGAATAAGGTGGGGATTAGAAACATAATGAGCAGGTTTAATGGAGTGGGACCAGGGTTAATGTAGTGGGGTTTGTTTAACTGCACCTGGGTTGGTGGGTTAAAATGTTTATGTCATGGAAATATAAATCAAGAAGTTAATTAAATAATGTGGGGGGGGGGAGGACTTAGGATAAGGGGGTTTTATGGTTTTTTGAGGTAGAATAGAGAAATTAATAAGGGGGAAGGTGATTTTTTTCAATGGAAATGGGTTTCACACTAGCGAAAAGGGGTTTTAGGTAGGGGGATTACCTTTGTATGGTAATTTACTAGGGAAATGTGTGAAACCAAGGGTTAAGGGTCAAAATGAAGGGAAAAGGGTATTTTTATAAGAAATGAGGGGATAATGGGAAAATTAGTAAAAATGTATGTGAGGGGGGAAATGGAATGAGGGGAAGTTAATCAAGTAAGCTAGTGAACATCCTTTCACTCTCATGAATGCTCCTACACATTGAAACATAGGATTAAGCATGATAAATGTGATTATTATTTAACACCTTGTACATCTGCAACCTTTCTTCTACCTACCCTTTACTTATCCTATCATTTTTTCTTCATTTTATTGGGTGCATTTAAGCCAGCAGACTCTTTCTTTCCTTTTCTTTTGACAAGCAAACTATCTAATTCTAACCTTATAACTTCCAATGGCTCAGATTAAGCTAATGCACACATTTTTATTTCTCTACCTAACTACTGATCTGCGAAGGTTACACAGTTTGGCTACATCTTTATAGGACCCTAACAAGGGGAAGGCAAACAGTCACTTGTGACAGTGACCGTGTCTGCTTGTGATTGCACACCTCCATCACCGAAGTATGTTGAGCGGGGTTTGAACTTCAACTACATCTGGATTTTTGGAGCTTCAAACTGGAGCACACGGAAGTGCTGCTAAAAATCCATAGGCGATCCTCAGGGAGTTTTCCGTTGTTTCAACACTTTTTTGTCAAGAGGTTTTGGATCAAAATGATGGAAAGTAGATTCAATGAGATCACAGAACTAATCAAGTGAGTGCATGCAACTGTGTAAAAATCCACTACACCATCGTTGTGGGGATTCACGAAGTGTGTGTGAAAGCAGCAAGCTAGCCTCCTCTACATAGAACTCATATGCATCCTCAAGAAATGAAAATAAGTCTTGTAAATACTCAAGCTAGGCCACTTAACCTTCAGCATCATATGTGAATTCCGACAAAAGATAAAAAAAACTCCCTCATGATGTTGTGAGGTTTAGCATTAGAAAGACATCGCGGAGGGATGAGTCTAACAGTATCCATGACAGATATGAGAATATTAAAATCAAGATGTGAGGACTCAGCTTGTCATCTAGCCCTCTTTCTAATGCCAGAAATGTTGATGGTGTTAGACCCGCCAACATGTCAGGGGATCTCCCGGGTAAGAAGTCCCACGTAGACCTTATACCATTTGGTGTAGGATTCCCAGCAGTGGGTCGTACGGTATCTCCTTGACCGTGATTGCACACAAAGGTAAGAAGGATGTCCTTGTTGGTAGCAAGGGTGTGACTAGCACAACAAGCCAAGGAAGGTGCATGAAGGTTTCTAACACATGGAAAGTGGAATAAATGTGCCCCTTGGCAACCCTTGGAAACACACAGCTTGAAAGGGAACACATGAGCAAAGATACATCACAAGCTGGAAGGTAGGTGAACCAATAATTTTGTCTAAACTTTTCTAGTGAAAATGGTATCTTTGTCACTTACAATAATGTTTGGGTTTCCATGTATATTTTGAATTATTTCCATAAATGTTGTAACAAATGCATTAGCTTTAAAATGATGAGATAATGCACATAAGTGTGCATTCTTGGTAATTTTATCAACTCCACCATGATAACACTATTTCCTTTGGACTTGGGTAAACCTGTGACAAAATCCATTGAGACCTCCTCCCAACGCTTACTTGGGATTGCTAAAGGTTGTAAAAAACCCGAGGTATTAATTGTCTCAACTTTATTTTATTGGAATACCAAACATTCTTCCACAAATTTCTGAATATCAGATTTAAGGTCATCCCAGAAAAAATCCCTCTTAACCCTGTGGTAAGGTTTTAGAAATCATGAGTGCCCTCCTAAAGGAGAGGTGTGCAATTCCAAAAGAATCTTGTGTTTGAGTTGGGAATTCTTGCATAGATATAAGTGATCTTTGTACCGTAATGAGTCATTTTTCAGGTAAATGTATCAGATGTAGTGGGACCTTGTTGCAAATTTTTAATGAGTATCCATGCCTTCTTGTAATTCTTGCATTCCTCACTTGCTTCAATTATCCAATCAGGTTAGAAAATAGAAATGGCATATATCAATGCTTCCACATCCTCATCTGTTCCTGAGAGTGCATCTGCAACAACATTTTGCTTCACTTTTTTGTAGATGATTTTAAAATCATAACCCAACATCTTAGTGACCCATTTTTTATACTCTTTTGAAGATAATCTTTGTTCCGAAATTTTTTTAAGGCTATCATGATCCATTTTTACCTTTAAGTTCCTTCCCATTAGGTAAGGGCACCATTGCTTTAGGGAATGCAGTATTGACAGCATTTCCTTCTCATAAATAGTTTTGTGTAAATACTTTCCCTTGATTGGACAAATTTCAAAAGAAATGGGTCTTCCTTCTTGCATTAAAATAACACCAATTCCATTTCCTAAGACATCACATTCCACCATAAAGGTTTTTGTGAAGTTTGGAGTAGCTAAAACCAGACCTTGGCACATTGCCTCTTTAAGATGTCAAAAGGACTTAGTTGTTGTTGGAGTCCAAAAAAATGCATCTTTCTTGAGTAATGTTGTTAGAGGTGTTACTATTTTCCCACAATTCTTAACAAACTTACTATAATACCCCATCAACCTGAGAAATCCTTGAAGATTCTTTACGGTTGTGGGGATTTTCCATTCCTTGATGGATTTAATTTTGTTAGGATCTACCTTAACACCCTCATGAGATACAATATGACCCAAATATTTCACCTCTTGTACCCCAAAGAAACATTTGGAGATTTTTGCATACAATTGTTTCTCCTCCAATAGTTTAAGCACCTTGCCAACATGTTGAACATGACCCTTCCATGACTTGTTGTAGATTATTATATCATCAAAAAATACTAACACAATTTTTCTAAGAAAGGGTTTGAAAATGGAATTCATCAAACCTTGAAATGTGGAAGGTGCATTAGAAAGGCCAAAAGGCATGACCAAAAAATCATAATGACCTTCATGAGTTATGAATGTTGTTTTTAGAATGTCTGCAATCTTCCTCTTAATTTGATGATATCTTGAATGAAGATCCAACATGGTGAAGTAAATTGCTCCATGTAATTCATCCAACAATTCATCAATGGAAATAATGGGAATTTATCTTTAATTGTGAGCTTGTTGAGCCCCCTATGATCCAGACACATACACCATGTTCCATCTTTCTTGTTTACTAATACTACTGGAGCATAGAAAGAACTTTGTCTAGATTGAATTATACATGCCTCTATAATTTCTACAACCATATTTCAATTGGGCATAAGGATATTTGTAAGGTCTAATGTTTGGAGGAATGCTTCTTGGAATCAAGTGAATAACATGATTATGATAACAAATAGGTGGAAGGCCTTTGGGAGTCTCAAATACCTTGGAATGATTGTCCAATATTATTTGGAGATCTGAAGAAATGGATGATTTTGATGTTTGAACAACTAGTGAGCATAATTTTGTGATTATTCCTTGTTGTTATTTCTTCAAAATATTTGTCATGCCATTAGAGATTATTATCTTCCTCGATTTCCCTGTGATGCACCTTAATTCAATTTCCTTTCCTTCCTAGGAAAATTTCAAGAAAATTTCTTGAAAATTAAAATTTATCATCCCCAAAGATTGTAACCATTGGACTCCTAATACAACATCAAAACCACCCATTAGAATGGAAATAATTGGACTATTCAATACATATTCCCCCATGGTTAGAATGATATTATGGTACTTCCCTAAGTAATTTATAGTTCCTCCATTTGCAACCATCACTTGAAACTCTAGTGTTGCATATAAAAAGAAATTCAATTCCTTGGCTCTCTTACAATGCATAAAGTTATGGGTACTACCATAATCGATCAACACTATTACCTTTTTTTTCTTGACATATCCTTCTATATTGATAGTTTGAGGAGTAGGCATTCCTTCCAATGCATTACAATATATTATCAGATTCATTTCTTATTTCTCTGGGGTTGGCTCTTGGTGTATATCCTCTTTTTTTATGTTTCTTGTTCCTTTTCTTCCTCTTTTTCACAATCTATGTAAAGTAATTTCTTCTCAACGCACTTATGACCCTTAGTGTATTTTCTATCACAACTATAAGAAAGCCATTTTTCTCTTTTTTTCCTCCAATTGTTGTGGTGTGATATTGTAGGTTGTGGGAGGCTAGGAGCAACAACACTTCCATATTTATAGTTGTGATTGGTAGACTTCCTTGTTTCCATAATTTTGTTTTCAATCTTTCATGCCACCTTGAATGCCTTTTCCAATGAATTAGGTTCCCAAAGGCAAACCTCAAGTTGGATGTTATCCTTTAAATTACCAATGAAGACATTAATATTATGCTCCTGTGGAATATCATTTACCTTGATATTCAAGTTTTGGAAGCCCTCAATGTGCTCCGTCGTTGAACCCTTTTGTTTAAAATTTAAAAATTGACTAAAGAAGGTAGTTCTCTTTGTATCCTAATAATGTGCTATCAATTCTTCCATAAAAATTTACCAAGTTACAAGTGATTTACGATAACAAAGAAATTGATACCATACAAATTGATTAAGTTCTAAATTGTGTTGTGCACATCATGTAGATCAAACTACTACTCGATTTGTAGTATCCATGTTACTGGATCCTTTCCATCAAACTTCCTCTTATTGATATTTGGAATGTGGTGGGTCTTAACCCCAATTTTGGAGTCTATAAAATCATGTTTCGTATTCCTTTTGTCCTCATCCTTATTTTCATGCAGTACCTTGTCACCACTAGGAAACATTTGTTGTAACAACTTTGTCAAACCTTCCATTTCTTCTTTTAAACTATTCTTCAAACCATCCATATTAGCTTCCATGCCATTCTTCCAACCTTCCATGTCTAATTTTAAACCATCCTTCATACCATCGATCTTAGTTTCCATTTCATTTTTGGTTAGTCTTTGTGAGAGCAAAATTTGTTGTACTTGGTCTCAGAATTTTGATATATCATGTTGCGTTTCTTCCTCTTATTCATGCCTCATAGTAGAGATTTATGGTTTCTGAATAGGTGTGTCCATAGGCTCCATGTAGTTGAAATTTTGGCTTTTGAAGCTTTGTAGAAAAAAATTATACCAAAAATTCTAAGATCACGTGTTTGTAGCAGCAAAACCCTAGAATCCAAAGCTTTGATACCAAATGTTATGCAACCGGATCACAAAACAAAAGAAAATATAGATCAATGACTTGAAAATTATCCTCTTTTATGTGGAAGCTTCCTTTACATTACATAAATAAAAAAATAAAATAAAAAATATTGGATAATACAAATGACAAGGCCTCCCTGGTATATATAGGAGTTTGAAGGGTCACAATATAATCAAAGCCTACATAACAATAATAATTTAAGGGCACAACAATAACAATACTGGGCTTCTAGGGGCACAACAATAACAATATGGGGGCTACATGAGCACAACAATAACAATAAGGGGCTACACTAGTATTATAGGGACCTTAAAGGTGTTAAAAAATAGGGAAATGATTATTTAAAAAGATGGTATTCATGTAGATTGTGTAATGTTCTTAATGGGAATTTTACAATGATAACAAAGACATGCAAATACAATAACATATAAATTTTCATAAACAAATACACATGAACCAGAAATTTCTGTAAATCCAAAAACTAGCCAAGGTTTTATTAATAATATCAGCTTTTGGTACAAGGAGTTGGAGAAAGTGCACCCGGGCTTTCACAAGGCAATCTACAAGCACCAGGTGATGAGTACAAGAAAGCCCAATGGCTGTAATAACTAACTCCTCCAGAAAATTGTGTTGTTGCTCCAAAACTACATTGTTGCCTGACTTCACCCCCTGATTTTCCCACTCTAGAGTTCCCAGAAAACTCTAGGAATTTGGGATTTTTATCCCTGCCCAAAACCCAAAAAAACCCAGAAATGGTTTCCCTTTGTTCCAACCTTCAAAAATTAACCCTTTACAACTTGGCCCTCCTCCAAATATGAATTTTGTTGTTGTGACTAATCCTATCAATCTCTTCACTCCTAACTCCATAAATCCTCCTCAAATGGCCCTCCAAATGATATACCAACTCCCCAGCTCCAAATCCCTAGGATAATGTTGCCCCAACAAATCTCACTCCAATGATTAGGGAGTCCCTATGCTGATGCTACTCTCCCTGCTCTACACTATTGTTACTCTCCCTGCTCTGCGTTGTTGTTACTCTCCCTAATCTGTGTTTCTTCCACTCTCCTTGCTACTAGAACTTAGCCTCCTTGTTGTTATTTTCTTGTTGCAACAACTCAACCCTCCTACTACTACTTTCTTGCTGGTGTAATTTGGCCCTCCTACTGCTCCTTTCCTTGCGGATGTAACTCGGCCTCCTCAATGGTACTTCCCCTATTATTGTAACTCAACTTACTATTGCTGGAATGACTTGGAACAAAGTAGTACTCCCTCCTAGGGCTGGCACTTGAAGTCCACCAAAGTAAGGGTTGATATCTACGCTCAGAGACACTCGTGTGCTAAACAACACAATATTGGCTCAGTTGAACTGCTAAGGCAAATTCAATTTTTAAATAGACAAAAAACCCTTATTTCTCCCTCATTCCTTCCTTTTATAATTGTTTTCCATGCATTCCTTGTGGGTCCCTCCACCAATTCGATTTTCCTCAAGGAACTCAAATTCCTTATTCGCTAAGTGTGTACTTTATGTGGGCCCCATATTCTACTATCAATTTTATCTTTCATTTTCTCTAATGTTGGTGGCCTCCAGCTCTCCAAAAATCAAGTGGGGACTCCCTCTGCTCCCTTTTCCTAAGTTTACATGCCAAAATATTTCCCAACACCCAATTACAAAAATAGAAATTCATCTTAGCAAAATTAATTTAATTAGGAACATTATAGATTGTCATCTCCCCCAAACAAAATATGTTGCATGTCCTCATACAACCCAATATCTCTATATTAACTAAATTGCAGGGACAATTCTCTTTTTCCACTGCATATAATTCTTTTTTGTTAATATTTTTCATTTTCCTTGAATAAGTTGTCATGATGCATCCTTAAAATTTCAAAATTGGCATCCCTAAGAAATTTTTGTGGATATGCAAAAAATATGATGGAGTTGCAGCAAACCTAGATAGAGAGTTGTAGCAAGAGTGTTGTAGGAGTAGCAACAAGCTTCTTTAGCCATATTCTACAAATTTATTTTCTACGAATTTATGCAAACATACTTGTCCTATTTCATTTCTTCTCTTCACCAGAAAACATGACCATCTGATGCATGGATTTTGAGATATAAACAAATTTGTTTATGGACATAATATAAAAAGTAGAGTAGCAACAATAATGTTATATTAGGAGTAGCAACAACAAATTATGATCATTTAAATTTTATGACATGGTGATGATTTATTCCCTACTATTGGTTCTTGTGTAGGAACATTAAGACTTCCTATTGCTAGTTCTTTTGTAGCAACAATAGGGATTCCTATTACTAATTATTTTCTAGTTGCAATATGGCTTCCTTATGTCATTAATGTTGAAAAGTTATTGCTATCAAACTTCCTTGTTATTTTTTACATACTAAGAGAATGACTATTATTGTTATGCATACCAAAAAAATTATGTATTGTTTCAAGACAACATATATTTATGTAGGAATGAATTTTTTAGAAAAACATTATGTTATAGGTTCTTGTGCAGCAACTTCTCCCCCAAACTGAGGGAATTTTTTAACCAAAAAAAATGTTATCCTAAGCTAAAACAATCTTGCATCAATTATGGAGTGCACCATAGACACTCCCCCCACCAAACTGGGGATTTTGCATGTCCGCATGTAACACTATATCCCTGTAAGAAATTCTAATGCATCTTGCAATGACAATAGAGTAGACTCTGTGACCATCATTTCAATATTCATTTTCGATGTAGAAAAATGGTAATGTGGAAGGGGAAATTCATAAAATGTTGTTCTTGAAAAATAGTCATGTGCTGGTATTGATATCAGATATGATTTAAAAATAAGGTATGCAAATGAGATATGACATACCAAACAACATGTTTATGTAACCAAGCAAGAATCAAGAGTTTTCCAAAAGGCATTAAAATATGTTGTTTATTAGAGGATATGCTTCTGCAACAATATGTTCTTCCTTTCTAGTGATGTATTTGGCTTGCCCCTATCACTTAATTATTTTTTCTATTTTTTTGTTCTTATGGAGTAACAATAATTCCATGTTTTTCTCTTACTATTGGTTCTTATATGGCAGCAGTAAGGCCTTTTATTGTTGGCTCTTATGGAGAAACAATGGGATAGTTTGTAATCCTTCTCATCATTGATATTGGAGTGGAGTTGGACAATAATGATTAGGGAACTTTATGATATGTAAATATAATTATTTTCCTGCAACACAACCCCCCCCCCTTCACCCCTTAAACTAAATATATTATCCACACCTAAGATATGGAAACTATTAAAGAAGTAGGATAAAGGCATACATGTTTTGTAAATAGATATCCATATCATCCAATAAATTTATATTAAATAAAATAAAAAGAAGCATACCCATAATTAGCTAGGAAATCCATGAACTTTGCAATAAGTATATTATAGCATGAGATGGTCCACAATCATGTAAACTTTTGTTAAAAAGAAAAATTCGAAGCTTGGAATATTTGATCACAATGTCAGTTTTAGACTAAGATATAGAACAAACTTCTATTGGAGTAGTGAAAATTGAAAAATTTTACTTAAAACGTAGTTGAAACTTGAAGATGAGCTTTTATTTTTATTTGCAAGATCTTGAATGCTACTAAACTCATTTTCAAACAATATCTTTCTAATTGCACATAGATGCTTTTATAATGTAGAAATTAATGTATAGATTCAAAATTGCTCATGAAATTTACTAAATCACAAGACTTGAAGCTATTGTACTGATCTACGGAAGTTAATTCACCATCTAGAACAAGAATCATAGACATGAAAAAGGAAACATCACACATGCACAAATATTTTTCTAGGGGAAAGAAATTTCTCAAAACCCCTTACTATTTATATTGCATTAATCAGATAATAGAGATGAAATACATATGCTTTCTCAAGCCTGAGCACACTGTGCAAGTGCAAAATCTATCCCTCTACCTGATTGATTGACTCTGGCAAACACATGGCCAATTTTCAATCCCTCCAAGCTCATATTTCCTTATGTCGTTCCCTTGGGAAATTCGCCCCTATTATTTAGGAATTTCCCACTATTGAATTTCACAATTCCCTAGGGTCCTTCCTTTGACTGCATGCACCACCTGTACACATTGGAATATGCTACAACTATTGGCATTATGAGACAAGTGTTGTCCTTGATGGAAACTCACACAAATGATAGAGCATAGTGCAGCAGGTTAGTAGCAAGGAATTGATGATCATACCACAAAGAATGAAGAAAATAGGGTATACGCAGGTTCCTCTTAGTAAAGTCCCGTATACATGCAGGATCACCGATCAAAAGGCATGTATGAGTATACACGCACCTTCATGCAAGGGAAGGCGCATACATCGGGTTTTTGGTCCATGGTATTTATTCCTTGGTATTTGGACCTATGGTTTTGAACCATGGTATCTCGTCTAAAGTATTGATCCTAGGTATTGGGTCCATGGTATTAGTTCTCAATGGTTTTGGACCATGGTATTGAGTAAGGCCTAAGACTATAAAAGGAGAAGAAGATCTTTAGGCAAAGGCAAGTGAGAAAGTCTTGAATATCTGATGAAGTACAAGATCTAGTATGCTAATTATGGGTTGGTGATTCATTGCTTGATCTAAACCAAGGATGCACTCATGTGGATAATGATGAATGATGGATCAAGATCTTAAGGCTTGGAATGTTTATCATTATATGATCTGTACGCGGGTTGGCTTTGGTGAAAGCGCGTATGTACGTGGGTTTGGTTCGTCATAGTAGCATATACATTATGATATATGATATTTGAAGTTGTAGTTGGATCTGGTTATTGTTGCAGAGTTCTATTGTTTGTTCTATGTTCTGGTGGTTGTGTTTTTGATAGGGTGTTCAGTGTTTCAATGATTCAGAGATTGATGATGTTAGTATTGATTGATTTTGTGCTTCAATGATATTGATGGGTCCGGTATGAAAATTGGATGAAACGTGGTCTTTTAGATTATAGTGTTGTGCTTCAGGAGTATCCAGTCTGAAAATGTATGAAATGTGGTCCCTGAAGGATGAAAGGAGATTGTAGGATGGCCCCTACGTACTAGTGCATCAGCTAGTACAAGAGCTAAGGGGGTGGTAGCTCCCTTCCAGGAGATTCTGGAGAATGAGAGAGGGTTGTAGCCCTCTGCAGGTTGCAGCCTGCGTACTGGTAAAGGACTACACCAGTATAGAACTATTGTAAAAGGAAGTTTCTTATTAAAAGAAGATAAAGATGACTTGCAGTAGGTGGTTTTCACCCACATTAGGTTTCCACCTTACATCATGGTGTTCATGTGTGCTTCTTGTGTGTGATGATCTATTCTATTTTTAATGCTCCTGTTTACTATTCATATGATTAATAATTTTCTGATGCATTCATTAAGGATCAACTTTCTGAATCATAAGTTTACTGGATATACGCTGGTTGCATTAATCACAATTGCGTATACACGCAGTTTGCCTTAAATAAAGTAGCGTATATGAATCTGAATATGGAAATGAAAAAGTTACATTGATTTGATAATACTGATTCGCTCCCCCCCTCTCAGTATTATTTCCAACAATTGGTATTAGAGCAGGTCCTTTGGTAGAAGCTTGATCGCTCAAAGGAGATCCGTAGAACAATGGGAAAGAAGCTCAAGAAGAAAGCACCTAAGAAAAAGATGAAATCTCAAAAGGACTATGACAGTGGAAGAATCGATTGGGGAATATGTGGAAGAAGCACTTCAGATTCAGAATCACTTCAAAATGAAGATGAACAAGAACTATCAGGTATGAATTTGTTATCCTCTAGTGATCTTGTTATCTATCCATTTGAAGATGATGAAAGTGATAGTGAAACAACTGAATGTGCTCTTATGGGTGAGCAAGAAAGATATCAAATAGAGGCAGAATTTAAAAGGCTTACAAACAAAATTAGAGATCAACAAGATCTATTGAATAAAAGGGAATGTGCCTTCAACGAAGAAGCTACCAAACTAAAATTTCAACTAGAGGAAGGAAACAAGGTAAGGAAGGTATTCAAGGACAAGGTAGTTCAATGTCAAAAGTTGCAGGATGAAGTGACATCATTGAGAAATGAAGTAAATGAAAGAAGCACAACAATCAAGAAACTTAGAGATAGATCCAGTTACTATGAAAGGCTTGAAGCTACGATCCTCTCGCTAAAGGAAGATCTTGAAGAATCAAAGAAGCAGAATAAAAGAACTACTCCAAGCTCTTGAAAAAAAAGAAAACAAAGTTCTTGAACTAAGACATCAGTTGGAAGAAGAAAGAAAAGTTGAAGAAAACATGAAGAAGCAGCATCGTGAGAGGGAAGAGCAACTTCAGGTTGAGGTAAATATTCTAAATGATAAATTAGAAGAAAAGGATAAGCTCTTACGATTTCAAGATAGTACTAAGATTTTGGATGATATTCTTAGTAGTCAAAGGTCTCCTACTATCAAAATTGGTCCTTTTTTTTGTGAATCTATTGAAGATGAATCTAGTTCAGAAAATAAGACAAGGAACTCCCGTGCAAAATCTGAAATGCTCAACAAGGAGATGAGAGGTCAACCCCATCAACAGCCAAGGAAAGAAAATCTTCAAAGAAAATCTTTTACTCCTCTGATAAATAAGGTTCAATGTTATGTATGTCATAATCTTGGACATGTTACAGCTAGATGAAGAAGAAGAATGGTTCAAGATCATCATGGTCTAGCTACTTTAATGGATATTGTTTTTCTTGCAATATGTCGGTCACAAAGTTGTTGATTGCTACAGAAGGAATATGAAACATTTAAGATGTTACGCATGCAACAAGCTAGGACATATAGCCAAGGAATGTAGGAACAAGGTATGGGCACCACACCAAAAGGAGAAAACATCATCACACTTGAAGATATGGAAGAAGAAGGAAGTCTAGTCAGGAAGATGTGGCACAACACGATATACAAACATAACAGACTCAGGGGGAGCTGAAAGTGTAAAACTTCAGTATCCTAAATCTTATATGCAAGTTGCATAAAAGGAAGTCACGTATATATGTGAGTTATACACTGCACAGTCGTGTATATGTCAGTCCGAGGAAAAGCAGTAAGGACAAGCTCAAAAAAAGGGTCTAATATGATTCAACCCATTATTTGCTCTATTTGATAATGGTTACAATCTGCGGATAATATGAGGAAATGTCTTGATATTTGTAAATTGTTTTGATCCTAACTTGATGATGATAATTCCATGATACTTCTTATTGATATATTCATGATCAAATCTGACAGTAAACAAGATGGAACAGGTTCAGGGGGAGCATATGCTTTTAATAATGCATTGTTGGCATTATATTTATATGGCTAAATGATACATCTTGCTATGATATGGTTGTGAGTTGTCCATGACAAAATCTCATATGATTCTTGGGGTTACATAGTTGATGTTCAGATTAGAATTGTGGTTGATTCTCTGATGATGCATATATGGTGTTTACATGGTGATCTTCATAAGGATAAGGGGAAGTACAAAATACACATCTTCATTACTTGATAATGAGTCACTCATATGCTGTTGTCGTCATATACATAAAGATCATATAATACAATTATGATGCAAGATTCTTATAGTTCTTGGTACTCATATGGATGAGGATTATTGTTGTTAATGATATCAAGAAGTCTTGTCTTGAGCTCTAGATACATAGTGCTGGATACATGGAGTTGTATTGTTGGAGATATGATGATGATGAGTTCTTACCCATATGATGATAGGTTGAGACTTACGTATGTTGATAGATGTTGATGTTCCCATGTGATGATACTTGGATCATGTAGATCTTGATGTTGATGAGATGGCTATGGTGTTTTTCACATATGATATAATGTGAATGATTTTGTACGTCATATGCAGAATTCTGTTCAAAAGGATGAATTGATATCTATATGTAGACATACCTTGTTATAGGTTATTGATCTGGAAGTGGTTGTATGCTAGTTTAATAAGGAGGATCCACGTATATACGCTTGTTTCTATGGATACAATCACGTATATATTGATTTAAAGGAAATCAGTGGGCCAAACTCAGGATGAGAAGAGTCTGATATGGGCCTGACAAAGACCATTTGGCACAGATGGAACAGGTGCAGAGGGAGAACATGATTGCTGGTCTGTATACTGTTGATGATAGTTGTTGATGACTATCATACTCTTGATATTTAGTCTCTATTTCATATATTTATTTATTATCAAGGTCATGTAATGGCCTATGTTGGTTTCCCCTCTACGCCTGGGATGAATGATGTAATGTTCTTGTTTTATCTTGGTGTATCCCCACTTGTTTGGGTAGATGAGTCAATCCCCACTTGGTTGGGAGATGGATGTATGTATGAGTCCTTGGTGATAGGAATTTCATTTATGATAGAGTCATGTTCTTCTTGTAGAACATCTTTTTTTGCAGACCTCACTTACAGTCAGGGGGAGCATGAACAGCACACTTCAGCAGAGCAGAGACTTCAGCATGTACTCGGAGGGAGCATGGTCAGATTGGTACACCTTGGCATATACAAAGGGGGAGATCATTCAAATATTTCAGCAAGTACTCAGGGGGAGTATGGACAGCGGAATGTTTATCAAGGAAAGAGAATATCTTGGTTCGCCTTTTGCCCTTGATGTCGAACGGGGAGAGTGATTTGGTGTTGTTGCCATCAAGTCCAAAGGGGGGGATTGTTGGCATTATGATGCATGTGTTGTACTTGATGGCAACCCACTCGTAGAAGAACAACTCTCTTACATATGAATCTACAGAAGAGATATCATATGTGACAGAATACACGGGGTGCGGGACAGCTCAAAGGAATCAAATGACAGATCTTAGTATGACAAGTTAGTTTTGCCATCAAGTCCAAAGGGGGAGATTGTTAGCATTATGAGACAAGTGTTGTCCTTGATGGCAACTCACACAGATGACAGAGCATAGTGCAGCAGGTTAGTAGCAAGGAATTGATGATCAGACCACAAAGAATGAAGAAAATAGGGTATACGTAGGTTCCTCTTAGTAAAGTCACGTATACACGCAGGATCACCGATCAAAAGGCACGTATGAGTATACACGCACTTTCATGCAAGGGAAGGTGCGTACATTGGGTTTTTGGTCCATGGTATTTAGTCCTTGGTATTTGGACCTATGGTTTTAAACCATGGTATCTCGTCTAAAGTATTGATCCCAGGTATTGGGTCCATGGTATTGGTTCTCAATGGTTTTGGACCATGGTATTGAGTAAGGCCTAAGACTATAAAAGGAGAAGAAGATCTTTAGGCAAAGGCAAGTGAGAAAGTCTTGAATATCTAAGGAAGTACAAGATCTAGTATGCTGATTATGGGTTGGCGATGCTTTGCTTGATCTGAACCATGGATGCACTCATGTGGATAATGATGAATGATGGATCGAGATCTTAAGGCTTAGAATGTTTATCATTATATGATCTGTACGCGGGTTGGCTTTGGTGAAAGTGTATATGTACGCGGGTTTGGTTCGTCATAGTAGCGTATACATTATGATATATGATATTTGAAGTTGCAGCTGGATCTGGTTATTGTTGCAGAGTTCTATTGTTTGTTCTGTGTTCTGGTGGTTGTGTTGTTGACAAGGTTTTATGTGTTTCAATGATTCAGAGATTGATGATGTTAGTATTTATTGATTTTGTGCTTCAATGATATTGATGGGTCCAGTATGAAAATTGGATGAAACGTGGTCTTTCAGATTATAGTGTTGTGCTTCAGGAGTATCTAGTCTGAAAATGTATAAAATGTGGTCCCTGAAGGATGAAAGGAGATTGTAGGACGGCGCCTATGTACTAGTACATCAGCTAGTACAAGATCTAAGGGGGTGGTAGCTCCCTTCCAGGAGAGTCTGGAGAACGAGAGAGGGTTGTAGCCCTCTATAGGTTGCAGCTTATGTACTGGTAAAGTACTACACCAGTACAGAACTATTGTAAAAGGAAGTTTCTTATTAAAAGAAGATAGGAACGACTTGCAACAGGTGGTTTTCACCCACATTGGGTTTCCACCTTATATCATGGTGTTCATGTGTGCTTCTTCTGTGTGATGATATGTTCTATTTTTACTGCTCTTGTTTACTATTCATATGATTAATAATGTTCTGATGCATTCATAAAGGATCAACTATCTGAATCATAATTTTACTGGATATACGCTGGTTGCATTAATCACAGTTGCGTATACACGCGGTTTGCCTTAATTGAAGTAGCGTATATGAATCTGAATATGGAAATGAAAAAGTTACATTGATTTTATAATATTGATTCACCCAGCCCCCCTCTTAGTATTATTTCCAACAACAACTGATAGTACATTGCCTTGGAACCTCCATCTCAACTTGGTAACTAGAATTCTTTACTTGCAACAATTATTTTTGGCTTATTGATCAGTTAACTAGTTGATCACTGAGTCTCGTTGAACTTCCCCTTCCACAACTTGACCTCACTAGTTCTTATGATAGTTAGAACTAGTTAAACTGACAATAACTCAAATTAACTAAAATAGATTGCTACAAAATAGAAATCAAACATATTAAACTTAACTCAATGAAATCATGCTCTATGACTTAATGAAATGAACTGCAGATTGATTATGAAACCATAACTGAAGACAATCTAAAGAAGGATCAACAAGTATACTTTATGAGGGAAAGATTTTCTGAAGAGAAAACAACCATCAGTGGATCAGTATATCATGACCTAATGGAATGATGCAAAATTTTCAGTATGAGACCCCTACTATGAAAATGTAAATAGTGATTTTTGATCCCTGATGGAAATATGCAAATACCAACACTAACATTGGCCTTATTGGGGATGGCAGCTCCTTGGAGGTGTCAAGAACACCGTAGACCAAGTGCCTCATCCATTGGGCAATACGATCAAAACTAAAAAGTGAAAAATGACTCAATAAAACTGAACACTGACTCACCACTCACTCTAAACTTAACTAAAAAACAATAACTCAATACTTACTTAGTTGAAACAAGTACTTACAAAACTTATTAATTGGTAGAAGACCATCAAGATTTGAGGGCTTCAAATACTGATGACAACCACCTGCCTACTGAAGAAGCATGTACAATCATGTGAAGTGAACCTTCCAATGTAACCAATCCAGCAGATGGCTATTCACTGAAATTGTGTTATCACTTTCCTCAAGCAAGTAGAACAATGTACATGTAGGAAACTCACAATAACAACTGAAACCTAGGCTTATGCTAACGAACTAGGCAACATTCATCTTCTATAATGCTTCTAAGAGAATGTTGAAGGGATCTTGAAAATCCTGAAGCACTAGCTTGTCTTGAGATCCAACAGCAAAAATACAAGTAGTCCCTTCATTTTGATCTGAAAGAACAGTTGGTTTCTCATTGATAGGAAGGCATAGAGAAGTATAAGCTTCTGCTATCAAAGTGTTGGCTGTAAATTCCTCAAGCATGAGAAATTATGACTCGATTTCTAGCATATTGTCTCTCTCAGGTTCATACGCCTCAATTTCATAGTCTAAGTCATTCTTAAACAGAAAACATTCTTCAAGATTATCAAACATGACATCCCTCTCATGTTCATGAAAGAAAACAATATTTGTTCGCTAATCTATAAATCTAATTTCATGACTGTCCTCATTTTCAAAAGTGGAAGAAGCTTCACTAACATCTTCTTAATGATGTGAACACTGCAAACCTGCATTGGCTTGGGCTGTAACATGACTTTCAGGAGTTGATCTATCTCATCTTCAGACAAAGGAGATAGTACCTTTTGTTTTCTTTTGCTAAAACAATAATTGTCTTCTTGAAATAACAATTCAAAACATGAAATATGAGAAGAAAAATCTAAATGACAGTCCTCAATTCCCTGGTCTTCTGAAATTTGAATACATTATTGATCATCTTCATATGACATGGCAACCAGATATTCATGTTTCTTATCACACTCATCAGTCATACGAGGGAAAACTTTAGATAGTTCTTGAGACTCAAAACTAACACTTCTATCATTTACCACTGAGTTATCCAAATAAGATTTTTCACTTACTTAAACAAAGAACTCATCTTATTTTTCATAAAAGGACTGGATTACCTCCTCGTGAAGGCTTTGCTCTAATGAAATGAGAACACTTGGGTCAATAACTTTGTTTTCTTCATTCCAGATGATCTCAACAATAGATCTCTCCTTCATGGGATTCAAAACAAGGTACTCTTCATCGTCACGATCTAAATCTAGATCTAAAATAGCCAATTTGACTTTATCACACTCTGAAATTAAAACTTGATTTTCCTACTTATTGTCTTCTTCTATGAGCAGATCTGAAATAAGACATTGTCTTCCATCATTTTCAATTGTACTAAGATCTTGAAACTGCTGCAAATTTTCCTGAGCATCTAGATAAGTATCCTCTAAGCTCTCTTTGTGCTACTGAAATGGATTTTCATACAAGGCTTCCATGATCTCATCGTCCATGAAGTCATCATCTTCATAAACTTTCTCAAGATTTTCAATAAAACTATAAACATGTTTACAATAGTTCTGAACTAATATTAACGATGGACAAGATTCTTTATACCTTTCAAAGAACATGGTATGAAAATCCTTTAAACAGTAAATACAAGCAGGAGGCAAAATTTCATACCAAGATCGGGCTTCACCTTCCAGAGTGGCCATGAATATCTTCATGCAGCAGTCTTTAGGAAAATCAACCTTCAACTTGCGAGTATGCATGTGAAATCTAACCAGATGTAAGAAGCATTATTCCTATCATCATATTTAAACATAGGCAAATTCCTTTGCCAATCTACCTTAGGAAATTTATTTGGGAAACCTGGAATGTGAACTCAGCTCATGGGAGCATACCTTCGAGCAAGCGAATCCATTTTGATAACAATGAATTCGCCAATAAATTCTTCAAGCTATTGGGTCTTGAAGAGTAGAGTTGCCATAAAAATTCTAAACCTTAGGGTTTTTAGACATTGGAGTCATCAGCTGAATGATTTCAGCCTTCACATGCATCTGACCACTGTTCATCATCAACAATCAGATCTGAACTTTTATGATCTTTCCCATGGAATACGAAACCTTTCACTCATTTCCCCAGAATGGTCACCACTATGTTATCACCTAAATTGACCTCAGGCTGAAGGGAGGCAATGCCAGGGTAACCACAAACCAAGCTTAGCTAAGTAGATAGCCCTACTAGGCCGGGAGAGGGATCTCTCCTTATGGATCTCAAACAATGTGACTAGATCAGGTAAAGTATTTTAGGCTAGGTATAGTAGCTCGAGAGTTTTGATTGGAATTTGTAGAGGTTTTGCTGGATCAAGTGGAGTTGGGCAGTGAGGGTCTGAGAAATTAGGTTAGAAATGCAAGGTGTTCTATGGGGCAAGATAGGCATAGGATTTAACACTTTAAGGCTTGATGATTTGAGATGTTCAAGACTAGTGAGAAGCTAAGAAGGGCATGTGACAGTCATGGATCCTTCTTAAATAGTAGAAAACATATAAATGTGAATATTTACCCAAAGCAGAGTAGTGTTGTGATGGATTCTGCATATCAACATGAAAATATTCACTAAGAAGCAATGGAATGATTAACGAAACATAAAAAACATTCTAACATATGATCACAAAAGAATAAATTGTACTAAAACTCCATACCACATGGATCCCATAAAATAGCTGCAATTCTTATTAATCTCCTGCCAAACTGCTTACAAAGATGTACAATCAAGGTCTGAGAATCCAACTGAGTCCAACCCAATACAATGAGGAAGAAGAAGAAGATATAGGCATTGTCTCAACCTCCTCCCATCCTCAAGGGTCAAATCCCCAAGATGAGGAGCTAATCTAACCAACACTGAACAAGAAAACAGGAATATACGCATCTCAACAACTTGCCTCTAAAAGTGAAAAATTGGTTCATTTGGGCTCAAACTAACTCCTAAGCAATGAATCTACCTTCTATTACCATTTATCCATGATATTTATAAGCCATGACATCATTTACATAGGTAAATTATCCACCATGAGAGAGAATCCATGATTACAGTCAAAAACTGGAAAAATGGCAACCCTGAGCAAATACTGTGTAAAGCGCAGTGCCGTTGGGCAAAAGCGTAGTGCCACTTTCAAGTCCCTTTTGGAGACCTTCCCAACATCCAAATTGAGACCATGATAGCTCATTGTAAAGGTCTTCAAGTTTAATTTCCATAAAACCTATAACTTCTGCATTTGGGGCTCATCTGACCCCTCAAAACTTGATTCTCCCAAGGTTGCTTCTGTGTGTCCAAAAAGTGGCAGAAAGGTCATTTTTAGGGTGTTTTTTGACCTTTTGGTGGATCAGTTTTGCCCCAAAACTTTTGAAACTTGCTAGGGTGCATGTGCTTATCACTCTGAATCCAAAAATGCAAGCCATTTCTTCAATGGGTGCCCCTAGGAAAAGTGCAGCACCACCGTGCAATTTTTTTGTGTAATGAAATTCAAAATTGCAAATGACAAAATTTGTTTAAAACTTGCCCAAAATTGGTTTGAAGCACCACCATCATGTGCTTTGATGATCCAAGGAGGCTTTAGCTAGCATTCTAATTCTATCCTCCTCTTTCTTTCCTTTCAAGGTCCGCCTTAGGCTAACTTTCATTTTCTTGACCCTCATATTGCAAATCTTGTTTCGGGTCCTGTAATGATAAGCCATGTGTCTGATCATCTGATTGTCTCTGTTGGCCTTCTCTAGTAGCTTCTCAAGATGTAGGTTGACTCTCTCAATCCAAGTCTCCCTATCATCTTCAATCTTCTGTTCAATAGGAGTCAAAGTGACTTGTGTCTCTTTGCCACTTTGCCTTTTTGCCTTGAGCGTTTCCAGCTCCATGAGGACTTGTTTATCACTCAACTGCTTGTTTTCTTGCTCCAAGTATGTTATGACATATTTGGCCTTCTCCAAGTTGTCCATAAAAGCTTGTACTTAAGCCTCCCTTTCTTGTATGATGATTTCCTTGATGGTTTCTTCGTCCTGAGCCTCTAAGTCAATGATTTCAACTCCATGACAAGTATAATGCTGCTCTGGCTCATCATGCTCAGTCAAGTCAAAATCCCTTTCCTCCTCATCATCAAGACTCTGCTCTGGCATCTTTTCCTTCCCTTTGTGTAGTTGTTGCACCTGTACATGCTGTGCTGAAGAAGAAATCAAATCCCCTTCCACATCTTGTGGAGCTAGCATTTTCCTATGAGTTGATGAAGAAGGCAAGGCCCCTTCCACATCCCATGGAGAAAACACTTGCCTATCTACTGCAATAATCTCCTAGTGCCCCTCTGATATGTCATGAAAATAGGCACCTCAGTATTTCTTGTATCCTTGGCCTCCTTATCTATTTTCGCTGGGCTAGAAGGTCCTCCTGCTTCTTGAGGCACTGGTGGAGGAATTTGAGGACCCCTAAAGATCTCATGAGAAATAAAGGTCTCCCAAGGGATGTTAAGGAGACTGAGATTATGAAGCACAATGACATGCTGAGGGTAAGGCTTCCTTTGGACAATAAAATCCATCTTCTCAATACTCTTGAACAAGTAATAAGGGATGTTTAACATCCTCACCCTAGTAAAATGCATGAGGAGCATGATATGATAAGTATACAGCCTGGAGTACCGACCCTCACAAGTGAAAGACTTCATGATGATTTTTATCATGGGGACATACTTGTTCTCAAGAAACTTGAAAGGAAACAGTCTCTTCACCTAATTTCTGTACTGGGGTTTGATATAAGGTTCACAATAGTACTCATCTAGATCCTGGCGCCTAAACCACTTCTCCCCTACATTAGGAATCCTGGTAGCATCTACAATAATAGAAGATGAAATGGTGAAAGTTACCCCAGCAAGAGTCACCCTGTTGTCATGAAGGTGTGCTTCAAAAAGTCTAGTGAGCTCCAGGTGATATTGCACTCTCTCAACCTATTCATAGAATTCATAGCAGCCAAGGTACCTAAAGCACGTGACAGCCAACTCTGAGGCCTACAATTCCCTAAGGTTTGATGGTTCTTCTCTGATAATCCTGCCTCTCTTGTGTGGTTTTCTCGGTTGCATGGCTCTATCAGCTGAGGAATCTGTTGGTCGGATAAATCGATCTTGTGGACAAGGCCGATCTCTCTAGTATAAACAGATATCTAGCAATAAGCAAGACAAGAAAATATACCTTTCTCTAAGCATATTTTTATTCATTAATAAAAACTAAAGAGGTGTTTAGACCCTACCTTAAGTCCAACGCTAGTTTGTGGCAGCCATGCTTCAACCATCCGAAAGAATTTCCTTTTGAGAATCTGCAATCACAAACAAGCACACATCAAATAACACCTGCATAGCTAATATAATAAATCATGTTCAT
>APFE031123289.1:61247-75002 GCA_000404065.3 Pinus taeda
GCTCTCCAACCTTATGAGAGGAGACACCGAGATGCAGCAGTGCTGACCCCACAGGACCAATCTACAGAGACCCTGACCGAATTGGAGAATCATCTAGAGCATTTGACAACAGATATTCTAGAGACTAGCATAGATGATATTCCACTTAGGTTACAACGATATGTGATTGGGGTCCCAGGACCTTTTAGGAGGTTCCTTTGTAGGGTGGCTCGAGCAGTGGTTTCTTATCGTGATCATCATCAGAGTTAGGATGATCGCCTTTGTAGACTCATACGACATTTTATGTCTTTTTGTACTATCATTTTTTGCTGATCATAAGGTGTTTTTCAACCTATGATCGAAGACGATGTATATTTGACACACTTCTATGCTATGATATATCACTATTACTAGCTATCTTATATAACATGTTATGGAATGTTTTTAAATTTACTGTCTTGATTATTACAAATGTCTATTTAACATTCGAGAAGCAACTACATCTACTAATGTATTTAAATATCTTGGAATATGTTGATATTCAATGTAGTCAAATTCACGTTCCAAGAGACGAACTCTCAAAAATAATATTAATAACACTAGATTTCTAATGGCATAAACCATGTTAAGCTGTAATACAACGAGTTCAGAATCTAACCTAACAATCAAACTCTGAATCCCAAATGAGATGGATTCAGATAATAACTCAATCACTGCATTATACTCTACAATGTTATTTTTTGTTTGATCGAGGCTTACCCCATGCATAGATACTAACTCATCAGAGGGTGAATAGATAACCCAAGCTGCGGAAGAAATGTTCCATGTACTATGACAAGCACAATCAGCAAAACCAATGTATGTTTGAAGAGACGTCGACATCTACAATATCAAGAATAAAATCAAGATAAGTAAGAATAATGATAAAAACACTCTCTAAACTAGGCACACTTTCCTGATCTAAAACACACCAGCTATAAAGAAGCTAATCTAACAAAAATCTCCACACCAAAATTTAACCATAAAATCTTTTCAGATAAAGCCCATTTCTAGGTTTACTCAAAGAGACACCGTCAAAATCTACCAATTCATAGGCCTCTTTTGCCAGGTTTCGCTTAACAACATAAGGACCATGCCACATAGGTACAAATTTTCCAGCCCCTAGCTTATTGTTTGCTTGATCGTATAGTAAAACTAGGTCTCCTTCTGAAAAATTACGAGGTGTAACATTTCGATCGTACTGAGCTTTTATTTGTTTTGCATGAGTCTCGATTGCTAATGCAGCATCACGTTAATTCTCATCTAGATAAGCTAATTACAACAAGTATTTCTCCTCTTCGGAAGTGGCTAGGAGTAATTCTATGGCTATTTGCAGTGACGGAATTTTGCATTCAATGGATAACACTGCTTCCAAACCGTAAACTAGTTGAAAAGGAGTGAAACTAGTTGATGTTTTTACTGAGGTTTGATATGCCCAAAGTGCTGAAAATAATATGTTATGCCAATTCGACCTATGAATACCAATGACTCGTTGGATCATAGTGACTAGAAATTTATTGATTGCTTCAACCAAACCATTAGCCTGTGGGTGATATGGAGTAGAACTATCATGACGCAGGCCAAGTTGATATGTTATTTAGTGATCATGATGTTTTGAAAATGACTTCCATGATCAGTAATAATAGCTTGAGGAACACCGAATCTAGCAACTATATGATTGAAAACGAAAATTGCAGCAGTTTTTCCATCTTCCAAAAATGTAGGCATCGCCTCGGCCCACTTAGTAAAATAATTTACCACAAGGATGATATACACATGCCCCCCGGCCGAGTGAGGGTTACATGTAATAAAGTCGATACCCCACTTTTCGAAAGGGCTGACAGCAATTATAGGGTGGAGAGGAGCAGGTGGAGCACGCATCTTACGATCAAAAATTTGACAATTGTGACATTTCCAGACTGCGTAGATACAATCTTTAAATAAGGATAGCCAGAAATAGCCAACGCGCAATATCTTTTGGGTTGTGTCATACCCAGACATATGACCGCCACATGCTCCAAAGTGACAGTCATTCGAAACCTTTTCAGCTTCTTCATGAGTTAGACAACGTCAGAAAATATAATCTTCCCCACGACGATAGAGTGTATCTCCAATAATATTGTATTGTTGGGATTGGAAACGTATTTTCCTTTGCTGAGATCGTGAGATTTCAGGCCAAAAAGATTGGGTTTGGAGATAAACAATTATATCTCCATACCATGGATCAAGAGTACTGATAAAAAACAAGGATTCATCTGCAATAGGTTCTTCTGCCACGGTTTCAGTATTAGTACGCGGGAAATCACACATCAATTCTGCAAAAACCAAAGATTTCTTTGCCTTGGATTTTTCAAATTCCAAGTCAAATTCTTGCAGGATAACTATCCATTTGGAATACTTGCTCCCTAGCAATTGTTTGGTCAAAATATACGTCATAGGGTTACAGTCAGAAATTACTGTGGTTTTGCGCAATAAGATGTAGTGACAAAATCTTTGGAGAGCTTGAACAGCTGCCAAGGCCAATTTCTCCACATGCGAATATTTAAGCTCAGTCGGATTCAAAGTTCGACTAAGATAATAAATCACAAGTTCATTGTTGAATTCATCTTTCTGAACTAAAACCATCCCAATGGTGGAATGAGAAGCGGCGAGGTACAAAAAGTAATCCCGGTTGTAGTTGGGAGGATGCAATAACGGTGCATGGGTCAACACATGTTTAAGTGCATCAAAAGATTTGTTAGCTAACTCATCCCAAAAGAATGGATTATTCTGTTTCAACAACTTGGTAAAACCTTTCGTTATCTCAGCATAGTTAGGAATGAAACAACGTAAAAAGTTTGCTTTCCCTTGCAAACTTTGGAGTTGGCGAAGAGTCGAAGGAGGAGGTAATCTGACAATAGCTTCAACCTTTGAAGGATCGACATGAATGTCAGCTTTCAAAATGACAAATCCCAGTAAACGACCCATTTCTATACAGAAAACACATTTGTGTGGATTTAGCCTAATTCGATAATACCTACATCTCATAAAGATTGCTCGTAAATTAGTGAGATGATCGGCTCTACGTAATGAATGAGTAGGTAAATCATCAATATAAGGCTACACAATGTTCTTGATGTCATGAAATGTGTAAGACATAGCCCTTTGAAAATTTGCTCCGGCATTCTTCAGTCCAAAAGGTAATTTTCTATAAGCAAATGTCCCCCATGGACAAATGAAAGCCGTTTTAGGTTGATTAGCAAGGAGTATGTCGATTTGATTGTAACTGGAAAAACCATCCATAAAGGAGAACATTTCACTATCGGCACAATCATTAATAATTTGATCGATATAGGGGGTTGGATAATTGTCTTTAGGACAAGCTCGATCAATATCCCTATAATCGATACATATTCTTATTGTTCCTTGCTTTTTGTTAATAGGAACAATATTCGATACCCAATCCATTAAGGGAATTGGATAAATGAAACATGCTTGAAGTATTTTCTCAACTTCAGCTTTAATAGTAGCAATTTTTCTTGGACGTATCTGACGCAAACGTTGCTAGACAGGTTTAGCATCCGAGTAAGTTTTAATTTCATGGACAACAATTGATGGATCAATTCCTAGCATTTCTTCATATGACCAGGGAAACACGTCGCAGAATTCTTGAAATAGGGCTTTATAAGTTTGGATTTCATCGTCCATACAGGAAGCACATATATGAATGTTTTCAATAATTCCAGGTTTAACTGAAATGTCAATAGGAACCGTTCGAGAGATATTTCCCAAATTCAACTCAGAATCAAGATGTTGCAATGAATTCTGTGGTTCTTTGACATAGTCAGCTGTAAAAAGAGATGAGAAATCATTTTCAAAATGATCAAACTTAGGTAAAAACGAAGATCGATGATGAATATCTTCCCATGGTAAATCATCAACAGACATAAGTTCACGAATCTACTCATCAGTATGAACAAGGTCAGAAAATGTTGTTAAAGCTGAGGTTGATATTGAAAGTGATTCCCCATGGACCACATTCATTGGATTAGATTTGGTTGAACAAGAGTCAGAAAATGACTGTACAGCCTGATATGCAATTTCAAAGGGACGCAAAGGCATCGCATTACCAAATGAATACACCTCAGAATCAGAAGGTACGATCCAAGGATCATCAAAAGTAATAGTGTTCAATGAAATCATATGAATAGTTGCAAAAGAAGGCGATACATTGGGAGGAGGAAATGAAAAAGTCCCTAGTAAACCAGAATCTTTAGTCAAACCTACCCCAACATCCTTGTAAGGGATAGATATTTTACCGACATGTTGAATACTATCAGAAGAGGCTGGGTCGGATGAAAAATAAGTCAGCTGGTCTATCGTAACAATCTTTCCATTATGAGGAAACTTGATAAGCCGAAAGACTGATGAAACAATAGCAGTCATAGCATAAGACCAATTGCAACCCAAGAGAAGGTTGCAATCTAGAGGGGCATCAACCACTTCCACATCTATATTTACAGTTTTGCCTTGAACCCCTACTGGTAAATCCTACAAAATTCGAAAAGGATGAAACCCTCGGCCATAAAAAGCCTTTAGAATCATCAGGGATTGATTAAGTGTAGGAGAACCAAGCGATCTCCAACACTGGATAGACATAATACACGTAGAGGCTTCCTCATCAATCACAGTCTGAAAGCAAGGTCTGTTTTTGACTAACACTGGAATCTGGAAATCCATTTGATGAGGTAGGCGAGGTGTACTATTCTCTAAATAGAATATTATTAGGTTTGAATCCTGAATATCAACCGCTCCTATAACAGACAATAGTAATTTATGTTGTGCTAGGCATGATTGCAGCACCTCCAAAGCCAACATTGTTGAAGGGGAAATAGCTAAATCTTCAACAATGTTATAATTATGAGTAGCTCTCGCATGTGGATTGAAAGCTGACTTCCGAAGTATACCTTTAGCAAGTGGTTTGATTACTAAGTCTGGGTTAGGTTTCTCGATCTGTAGCGGATCAGAACTAGAAGGAGTTGAAGTTGATGGGTTTGAATTAGAAGATTCTACTTCCTTACCACCAACAGGATTTTTACTACCATAATTTTGCGACCGCGTCGCAATCCTGACATGGGTTCTTCTGAGGCACTTGAGGAAGAACCTATCATCTTACTATCTTGACTACGAAAAGGATCCTTCAACACAGCAGGCATTTGAGAACCTTTGACGATTTTCGAAACCTCAGCTCGATGTGGGCAGTCTCTTATAAAGTGCTCCTCGTCACAAACGAGACAAGGATAGTGAGGTTTAAATTTCTTGTCAGTATATTCATTCTTATCTAATTTCTCTTTTGAGTTTTATTTATATTTCTTCTTCCCCTTCCTTTTACCGCTAGATTTTGAATTGGCCATAGATGATTCTACGACATGGATATCGGCAGGAATTTCAGCGAAAAAGTCTCCTGTTGGGGAATCTGGTAAAGTTATAATAGGAGAAGAATTCTTTGAAGATTTATTCTTGATTTTGGTACTAATTGAACCAATCATACCATCAGCGGCATGAGACCTTGAAGGAGTTGTAGTTATTTGATTGTGATTCGAAAGGTTGGCGATTTTTTCATGTAAAAGTACCCGACTGCGTATAGACGAGGTCAAGGTACTAAGCCTGAGCAATTACTTGCTCTTGAGTAACAATTCCTGCCTTAGCTACATCCTTAGTGATTTTAGGTAATAATGATTTAACGAACATTCTGCCAAAATTTGATCCAGAATAAAAACTTTCACTAAACGTCATCTACGTCGCCATTCATGAATATGATCTGAAATATCTGTGGAAGTTGACTGTTTTAATGAAGTTAATAATTCTGTGCCATTGTCATATCTGACAGGCAACTGAAAATGAGTTAAGAGAGAGGTGGGTAGCTGACTAAAATTATAAAAAGAGCCTCATGGTAACTCAATGTACCATTTGGAAACAAGACCAATCAGAGTGCGTTGAAAAAGATGTAAGCAAATTGAATCATCGATAATGGAATTAGATGCACACCAGAGGTGATAAGTCATCACATGATTTGACGAATCTTCTCCCAAATTACCATCAAACTTTGGGATATCACTGGGCAACTTATTAGGCATTGGCGGCCAATATGGAAGATAGTAAATTGGATCGTTCGTAAGGCGCGACAAATCAGGTAAATCCAAAGTTGCAATAAAAGGTAACTGACAGTTAGGGTCTCGAAAACCTTGGGTCACAAGCCCAACTCTAGGAGGTGGATATCCAAGATAACCTGGAATTGGATTTGCATTAGGAATATTATATCCTCCCGGAAAACCAAGATTAACTAGACCAAAATGGGGTTGTTGAGGTTGCTTATAAGTATATCTAGGGTACGGTTGATACTAATAAACTGGGTTTTTCACAGCAGGACTGAATATGGTATTGTCCCTAGTACGGTTGATAAGTGAATTGCAGTTGACTTGTGATAACTGTACTTGGACCAGGTTGTCCTACAGGCATCTGAACCAAAGTCTGAACTGTAGGTCCTGATTGTGGTAAAGAGGGTTGAGGAGTTGATGTAGGAACAGTAGAAACCAGAGTTGTCAATACTCCAGAAGTAGGTGGGGTAGATTGAATAGAAGTTGTAGTAGTTGCCACAGTATTTTGAGGCGGAGTTCGAGGCGAACTAGGCCCAAAATGATGAACTACACTAGGTGACGAAGTTTGAACAGTAGGCTGGACAGGTTGCTGGGTTGGACCAAAAACCAAAGGTTGTCCAGGTTGAATTGATAACTGCACATTAGGTTGCAAAATCTATTGAGTTTGATATGGATCCCACACCATGTTCATTACGGGGTATGGACCCATAAAAGGTTGAGCATATTGAGGACCATAATCGGGTTGAGCGTAGGGCTGATAATTGAGGGGTACATTTCCAGCTCCTTGTACAAATGGTTGACTAGAAGGCAGTTGGAAACCTTGAGTTGGGTACTGACCTTGAGGTTGATAACCTTGAGGAACGTACTAAAACTGGGGTTGACCTTGAGGTATATATTGATATTGGGGTTGACCTTGAGGTATGTACTGAGTCTGGGGTTGACCTTGAGGTATGTACTATCCCAAAGGTATGTATTGTCCTTGAGGTTGCCCCCCAGGCGGTAACTAACTACCTTGAGGTTGCCCCCCAGGCGGTAATTGAGTACCTTGAGGTTGCCCCCCAGGTGGTAACTGACTACCTTGAGGTTGCCCTCCAGGTGGTAACTGACTACCTTGAGGTTGCCCTCTAGGCGGTAACTGACTACCTTGAGGTTGCGGATTTGGAATAGTACCAGACATCATAAGAATTTCTTCTACACTCAATGGTGGAGTTCCGTTATTACCAGCTGATATCTCATGTTCAATTGGTTGAGGAGATGCTCCTGAAAAACTACAAGTGAGTGATTGATACCCAGAAGGAACAGAAGGACCGCCATATAAAAATGCTTCCGGTGTTTGGGAAAACATGGATGACCGTTTCGACATATTCAAAGGAGGATAATAACCTCTAGGCGTAGGATAAAAAGGAATTCAAGGTGGTGAAAAACTAAGACCCAAGTTTTCTAAAAAGTTCGTCAATGATACGTTCCAAGCATCACTTCTAAAAGTACTATAGAAGATTGATTCACACTCCCTAAGTTCTAAAGTTGGTTGATTTTCAGGGAGAGTTGTATCTTCATCCGGACTAACAAGTTCTTCAATAGAAATGAGTCTAGAAGGAAGATTTTGGGTAATGATACTTCCTACCCTGGGTGAACCAGGACCACTAGAAGTTGGAGAAGCAAATCCTGAAGATGGAGTAGCAGTAGGTTCGGTTTCAGGCTCAGAAATTTTAGGTTCTTCAATTAATTCACTAGTAGGAGAAATACTACCAGTAACGTCGGAAAATGAAATTGGTTCAGAAATATAATCTGTTGCTTGAACTTGATAATCAAGATGAACAATTAAAGATGACTCTCCGACTTCCGGTGACCCAACTCTACTATCACTAGGTGATACAAGAGCTTGTGGCCCTTCAAGCTAACTTGGTGTATACTCGAGAGGTTTCCCTCAAAGTCTACGAGATTGTCTTGGTAATTCAACCACGATTAAATATTTAATTACTTCACACGCAAACAAAGAAAATCTCAATAAAACCACCTAGAGTCTCTAAAGAACCAAACAATTGAATCACATGCCTAAAAAATATAAGTGTTCAAACCACACACAAATAGTAACTTTTCGTACCAAAAATACTAGTTGGTTATGAAATCCAACGTCGCAGAATTCAATACAAAAAGGGCAGTTGGAATAGTTACCCTGACAACCTGCTTAATGAAACAGACTGGCACAAGTTTCTTCACAAAACCATATCGAGTGAAGAGAATCCCCCAGAGAGTCCAAGTGAGTAGTTGACGTCTGCTCCAGGTACAGTGAGACCCGTCCTTCACTGTCACCTTAGGAAATAATCTTAAGATTATGGACACTAAGGTTACCAATAGTAACAAATACAACTAGGGGAACAGTCTACAATCTGATCTACACGCAAGGGCAGAGTAACAAATCTCAATCCCCTTGAAGGCTCCTCGACATGATCAATCTGAGGTTTACCAACAAGTGACCGCAGGCTCCTCGACAATGGTTAATCTGAGGTTTACCGTTTTTAATACGCGCAAATCTTCTATCTTTCCCAATGAGACAAACTTGATTGTCTCAAAGGTTCGGACATGATCTCGTGATTGACTCCTTTAAGAGGAGCTTCCCAGATTATATCAATTACAATTGGATTTATTTCCTACCTCAAGATATAGCTACTTGTTTGTTTTAACTATCCTGGAGAGTTAATTACTCCCTACTCCAAGATACTATCTTAAGCTATATTGGTGATAAGAGCCCTAGAAATAAAAAGATTGCTAGACTAATTTTAATTAAGCGTTACTTTTGGGTTGTTTCTTAATTCAATAGGTATCGAGATGAAACTTTGATGGTGTGAAGACTTGACTCCAAAAACACTAAAAAATGCACCTAAAATGATAAACAATTCATTTTTCCTTCAATGAATTTCTAGCTCAAAGAAAGAGTTGAGAATGCAATTCTTTCAAAAACAAATCTTTCCTTCAGCATGTAAATGAAAAAAAAAGACTTTTTGTCTTTTTCAATAAACTCAAAATGAGACTACTAATTATGCTCACAAAAATCCCTTTTCTTTTTCAACATTCAAAACTACAGAAAATAATTCTTTCAAAAGAGATTCTACAATTTCTAGAAAACACTCAAAACTATTAAAAACTAATCTTGAGATCTAAAACTTCTAAAAACCTAATTGAAATAAAAGCTTCAAAACTCTTTGAGGACATTTTACTTAGTTATTCAGTAAACTAAGGATTAATTCGTTCATAATAACAAATCAATCAAAAAACACCCAACTATGTTTTCTTTTATAAAAATGAAATTCAAAACTTATGACCAAGTTCGTTCAAAGATTTGCAAAGAGAAACGAAATCAAATTCTCACCAAGGGTAGATTTCACAAACCAGCCAAACTCATCAAGAAGACAAAAAGACACCAGGGTGATCTAAGGTTTCTTAGGCTTCTAATCTTTGAGTCACTATAGAGACCGAGTGAAAACCAATCCAGGCATGCAAAACTTCTAGAAAATCATCTAAAACAAAAAACACCAATGGAACTTACTCACAAGAGACTTTTGACAAGACACATGCAGATCTGGGCAGAGACTAAAAGTCATAAATAAAACCTAAACTTATCTGGATGAAAACATTTTAAGTTTTTCAAAAATTTTGACAGGGTCCATAGGCTTCTAGTAGAACTAGATGTGGTACCGCTCTGTGCACTAAAGGAACAGTGCGGAGATGCCCGCACTATCTTGTAAAAAGAGAGTGCGATCCTCTTGAAAATTTCGAAAAAACAAAAAATAATTTAGATCCTAAAAACTACCCAATCCCACACACATCAAGCAAAAACTAGAAACAAGAACAAGTTTCTCAAGTCAAAGACAAAGGAAAATCAAAAAACCAAATTCAATTACCCAGCGGAATCGCCAATTTGTTTGTCGAATATATTGATCTTGCGAACAAGGCTGATCTCCCTAGTATCAACAGATATCTAGCAACAAAGAGGACAAGCAAATCTACATTTCTCTAAACATATTGTGATTCATTAATAAAAACTAAAGAGGTGTTTAGACCCTACCTTAAGTCCAACGCTAGTTTGTGGCAGCCATGCTTCAACTGTCTGAAAGAATTTCATTTTGAGAACCTGCAATCACAAACAAGTACACATCAAATAACACCCGCATAACTAACATAATAAATCATGTTCATTATGGTGATCAAGGAATCCATAAAATAAACCATAAAACACAGCTTATTGATAAAAATAAGCTTGATTGTATTAACTTTGAAATAGAAGAACTTTACAACCTTCGGTGCCTTGATGTTGTACAAGCTCTTCCTAGGGTCCAAAACAAAAATCTCCTCTACTTTTACAAGCCTCACACTCTTCCAAATTAGATCAAGAGGTATGTAATCTTTCCTCACAAAAGCTCAATTAGGAAGACTAATTTCTAGCAGCATTTCACCTCTAAAATATTCAGCTTTCAACCTCCTCAGTAACCAGCCCAATGCTTCATTTTATAGTGCAAAGGAAGGAGGTTACAGGTCCACCTATGAAGGGATAGAGTCATCCTTCAAAGGAATAAGCTCCTCACATCAAGGGGTTAGCTCCTTAAGGTATGGGATGCATGAACCTTAAAGGAGCGAACTTGCCACCTCAAGATTCCCTCTATAAGCTTCCAGAAATGACTCAAAGTGAGTTTTTAAGAATATACTTGCGCCTTTTTAACTTTTACAAGGTTATGCACCCATAACATAGAGACAGAGCGGTCAGGTGCACAGGGAACATGAACATTAGGTACAGGACCACAGGTAATGCTAAGAGAAAGTTCGGAACCAAAGTTTTAGAGATTTTTAAGGGCTTTATCTTATTTTCAAGGCTTGATATGAAGAACTGAGGCTTAAGACTTGCAAAGGAGGAAAGTATGAGTGGTGATAGACTCACACAGATTGTAGAATGTCAGGGTGACAATTTTTGTGCAACAGTATCACTGTCTGTGTTCTCCTCCTCATAGTCTTGGTTTTCCAGGTCCATGTTTGCAAGGTTGAGGTGTATGGAAATGAGGAATGGGGGATGGAAAATGGGATTGTAACTAGGAAATGAATGGAGATGGAAATGAGAAGAAGGTTTTTGTGTCTTGAGCTCTTGAGGAAGAGAGACAAAAGGGAATGTGAAGGAATAGTGGGAAAGAGGGAAAAGGGATAGGGTGATTTTAGGACTGTAGGGTTGGGTGCTAAGAGGAATAGGAAGGAGTTAGGGTTTAGGTAGAATTAGGGAGATTTTAGGGTTTCAAGATTACAAATTACCAATGATGCTTGTAACTTAGATTTAGCAACCCAAAACCAAGATGAAGAACATGTACTTACTTGTAATAATGGATAGAAAAACAAATGTGAGGTCTGCTGGAAGATTTGGACGTTTTTGGTCACTTCTGGGAAAAGCGCAGTGCCTTTGCTCAGAAGCACAGCACCATGACAAAAGCACAGCGCCCATTCATTTTTTTCTGGGAAACTTGGGGAAAATCTTAGCGCCAAGTTAAAAACGCAATGCCTTCCTCCAAAAGCATAGTGCCAGTTTGTTTCAGCCAAAAGCACAGCGCCTCTCTGCCAAACGCGCAGCGCTGATCTTTTTTTTCTCAAACTCACTCAAACTCGCCTTTGTTTCTTCTCCATTTCACTTCTTGCTTGGAAAATGAAGAAAATGAATTTGAAAATGAAGTATGAGGGCTTAAATAAAAGAAGATTTTGATTTTTCACTTGAAAAACCCAATTTTTCAATGTTTCTTGTTCTCCTTTAATGCCTTTTCCTTCTTGTGTTTTTGTAGGTGGATAAATGCTCAATTTGTCCTAAATTTTTGTAGTGTTTATCTGTCTAGTAGCAAGGAGAAATTCTTTGGTGTAGCTGAGATCAATTATTACATATAGGAGCTTACAATTACATATGAAATACAAATAAACTAAAATACTTTGTTTTCACCTCAAAAACATGTTTTTGAGGTGAAAATTACATTAGTTTAAAAAGATAATAATCTTAGTAGCTATGACTTACAAGCCATCACGCTTGATTTATTGATCGTCCTCATACCCTTGTTGACCTTTATTTACACTTTGAAATCAGTTTCTTGGCCTTGGTGATGAAACCCTAGACCTAATGAAATCATGCCCTATGACCTAATGAAATGAACTACATATTGATTATGAAACCATAACTGAAGACAATCTGAAGAAGAGTCAACAAGTATACTCTATGAGGGAAAGATTTTATGAAGAGAAAACAAACATCCGTGGATCTGTATATATCATGACCTAATGGAATGATGCAAAATTTTCAGTATGACACCCCTACTATGAAAATGTAAAGAGTGAGTTTTGATCCCTGATGGAAGTTTGCAGATACTGACACTAACAATTGGCATACTTTCCCTGAGAGACAAACAATTCCCCATCACATTTCCATACTTCCAATCCAAGGAAGTAGTGCATGAGACCCATGTCCTTCATCTTGGACTCTTTTTCAAGGTCCTCCTTGCAAGATATTATTAATTTTTCATCAAGTCAAGATCAAGTCATCAACATAATGAAAAATAATAAACAACTTACCTTCTACCAAAATATGATATAGGTTTGCATCCACTTCACTTTTGGTGAAGCCCAAACCAATGAGATAGTTATCAATCCTAATGTACCAAGCATAAGGTGCTTTCTTGATACCATGCTATGCTCACTTGAGTGTGATTACATGAGACTCTCAATCAAAAGTATTGAAGCCTTTTGGTTGCTTAATATACACCTCCTCCTCAATAACCCCATTAAGGAATGTTGTTTTCACATGCAGTTGGTGGATCTTTCACCCCATATGTGCAGCCAAAGCAAGGATTGATCTGATGGATGAGTACCTTGCTACAGGAGAAAATGTATCCTCATAGTCAATTGCCTCCACCTGAGAGTATCCCTTGGCCACAAGTCAGGCCTTATACTATTCTATGCTTCTTTTTGTTTCCTGCTTCACCTTGAAGATCCATCTCAAAACCACAACTGGTTTTTCTATTGGCATTGGGACCACTTCCCAAACAATGTTCTTCACAATGGATTTGTACTCCTCCACCATTGCATCAACCCATAGAAGTTTCTCTATTTCTTCCTCGAAAGAGGATGGCTCAGTCTCTTTTAGCTCAGTCATTAGAGCCATGTAGCCAGTGTACCAATTTGGTGACCTTCTTTTCCTACGCTAATTTGGAGCACCCACGTTCTCCCTTGCATCCTACACAAGTCTCTCATCTTCTCTGGTTCTCTTCTTGCCTTCTCTAGATGGTTCTGCTTGAGTGGTTGTGTCCACTCTCTGTTCCTCAACTTATGGCTGCTCCACAACATCTTGAGGCTCCTCCTTTAGAGCTGAAGGATCCTCCTCTAGTGGGATCTAAAGCTCCCTCTCAAAAGAGCACTGCATGGCTTTTTCTTCATCAAATTTAACAAATTGTTGCACAATTGTCATTCTGAGGGGTAGAAAATAGACACGGTAGTTGTGGGGAGTTTCTGTGTAACCCATAAATACCCCCAACTTTGTTATCGGCTCTAGCTTCTTCCTTGATTCTTTGGAGACATGGAAATAGAG
>APFE031123289.1:75205-127395 GCA_000404065.3 Pinus taeda
CCCCCGAGAAATCCTCCTCTAGTGTGATCATGCCAAGAATCCGATGAGGACTCTTTTTCTATAGATATGTAGATAGCAATTTTTGTTGCATGATTCAACCCAACAATGTAGAGGTAGGATTTGGTCATACAACATCACCTGTGTTTCTCCCACAATGCTTTAGTTCTTCCTCTCAACCACCCCATTCTCCTGTGGGTTGTGAGGTGTTGTCAACTCCCATCGGATGCCTTCATTTGCATAGAAATTTTTGAACTCATTCAACATGTACTCACCTCCATTATCGCTCTTGAGAGCCTTCACCTTCTTGCCTATTTCTTTCTCCACCAATTCCTTGAACTCTAAGAACTTGGAGAAATTATCATCCTTCTTCCATATGAAGAAGATCCAACACTTCCTCAAGACATCATCAATAAAGATGACAAAATACTTATGCCTGGCAGTGGAGGTTGTCAAGAAAGGTCCACAAACATTAGGGTGGGTCCTTTCAAGGATTGCATGTGCTTTGCTATCTCGATCATGGAAAGTGGATTTTGTGTACTTCCCTAAGTTAAACCATTTTCATGTGTCATTCTACTCTAATTCTCCTTTGGGGAGACCTGTGGTAATATGTGACATGATCTTCAAAGCACCATGATGCAAATGGCCAAGTCTTTTATGCCAAAATTCGTTGACATCATGGCTTTGCACCTTCTCTGCCCTTTGTACTCAATGCAACATAATCCTCCACTTCTAGCTTGTAGATATTCTTCACACGAACCTAAATATACTTCACATGTCCCATGGCTATGTGTCTCAGGAATATTTGGTGAAGATCACATCATAGCCACGGTCTTCCAAAACTGAAACAGAGACAATATTCTTCTTTAGGCCCAAAACAAACATCACATCCTTGATCCTGAGAGGGGAGCCTAACTCCCTCTAAAAGGTGACTGTACCAATATCGGTCACGTTTTATGTTTCATCATCTCCCATATTGATGTGCATCTGGAGATCCTTCTCCTCCAAATCAATGAAAAATCTATATTTCCCATCATATGGAATGAGGCACTGTTGTCGAGGTACCACATGCTTAACATCATTGTCCTGGCAATGCATGAAATGAGAGTAAAATCAATCTCAAAATGTGAAGCCAAATCTCCACTCACTCATCCTCCTAAGGTATTCTTGTTTGTCTTGTTCTGTGGAAACTTCGTGGCATAGTGCATTAATTCATGACAGTGAAAGCACTTGATTCTAGAAAATTCTTTCTTCTTTCCCCCTTGCCTAAAATTCTGCTTTGGATTGGTATTTTTTCCCTTTCCCTTTCTTTTCCTTCCCATCCAAGGTGTAGTTCTCCTCATCCTCATCCTTGGATGAGGTCTTGTCTCTGGTATTCTGCCTTATTTCCTCGCGTATCAAATTGGACCATAAGCATACCCAACTTGGTAGTTTATCCCTATTTACCGAATCTTGATAGCTATGCCAGCTCTTGGGAAGGCCCAAAAGGGATAGAGTTACCAAGTCTTCTTCAAGGAAATTAACGTCGACCCCACCAAGTTCATCATGACATTGTGTAAACCTACTTAGATACTTCAGAATTGTGTCATTTTTCTGCATCTTGATACTTCAAAGCTTGTCCTTGAATGCCAGCTTCTTGTTGTCACTATTATTCTTGAACAATTCTATCAGTATTTTCCACATCACGAACTCAGTCTCTTTTCCATGGATATTCGAGACAATATGATCACGTACTCCCTCCAATATGATTCTCCTCGCTTTGGACACATCTTTCTTCCACTAAGCAAGATTTTGGGCATCATATTCTTGGGGTTTTTCTAAATATGTCTTTATGTATTCTAGCAACCCATTGTCATCTAATAATGCCTCCATGCAATCCTTCCATGCAACAAAGTTTGAGGTTCCTTCCAAGGCATACTCGAGCATGAGTCCATTGAAAGCCATCTTCTTAGTCCTGAAGAAAAATTGCAACATTGATCTTCACATTCTAACCTCCTACAGTGACAACTTTGAAATATTTGTTCTATAGCGATTCCAGCTCTGATACCATGTAGAAATTAATGTGTAGATTCAAAATTGCTCATGAAATTTGCTAAAGCACAAGACTTGAATCTACTCTACTGATCTGCGGAATTTGATTCACCATCTAGAACAAGAATCATAGACATGCAAAAGGAAACATCACACGTGCACATATATTTATCTATGGGAAAGAAACTTCTCAAAACCCCTTACTATCTATACTGCATTAATCAAATAATAGAGATGAAATGCTTTCTCAAGCCTGAGAATACCCTACAAGTGTATAATCTATCTCTCTGCCTGACTGACTAAATCTGGCCAACACTTAGCCAATTTTCAATCCCTCCAGGCTCTTATTTCCTTGCATTGTTCCCTTGGGAAATTGCCCCCTATTATTTAGGAATTTCCCACTATTGAATTGCACAATTCCCTAGGGTCCTTCTTTTGAATGCATGCACCACCTATACACATTGGAATATGCTACAACTAATAATACAATGCCTTGGAATATCCATCTCAACTAGGTAACTCGAATTCTCTTCATGCAACAATTATTTTGGGTTGAATGATCAATTAATTGGTTGATCACTAAGTGTGGTTGAAGCTCCACTTCCACAACTGGACCTCCACTAGTTCTTCAGATAGTTAGAACTAGTTAAACTGACAATAACTCAAATTAATTGAAATAGATTCCTACAAATTAGCAATCAAACATACTAAACTAAACTCAAGCTTCCCCAAATCAAATTAATTGAGTTAGCTAAGTGGCAAGTTCCATGTCATGTCACTTAACTACCTCCAAGATTTATGCTGAAATAGAAATTCGAATTTTCTCTAGTTTCACCAAGGCAAAGTCAAACTAAGATTTTCTTACTGCATTTTCAACATATAGATAGAATTTATTATTTTTATTTATTTTTTATTTTTTATTTTTTCAAGGAATTACCACTAGCAATCTAGTTTTCAAACATTCCATGGTCCAATAGTTCCCAAGAAAATTTTTCATCATCAAACTTATTAAGTAAGAGGATATGACGACAAGGTACCTCAACATTGTAAGTGAGTTGAGTTACTTTATTGCATAGGTTAATGATGGTTGCAGTAGGAACAAAGAAGTGATGAGAGTGAAGTTATGGTTTACCAATAGTGGTTATCTAAAAGCATTTTATTTCAAGGAAAACCACAAAAACTTAAAGAACTCCATGAACTTTAATATGCAATTATTTTGAACTCGGAAGAAATTCACGGGCATACCACGGTACTAGTGTAATGCTTTGTATAAATAGTAATAATAATAATAATAACAACAACAACAACAATAATAAATTAATAACCAATAAATAATATAATAAATTATAAAATAAATGAAATAATATTAATATATAAATAAATAAAATAGCAAATAATGAAGAAAATATAATAATGGACTGGAATTATTTATATATATATTCAAAATTTCAGTCCATTATTATCTTTTCCTCTTTAACATATAAACTATAAATAGTAAGAATAAGTAAAGTCTATATATTGGCATGATGACACATGGATTGTGTAGATGCAAATCCCTTTCCAATCCCCTTACCATTTTTAGAATAGTTTGTTCTATTTAATAGCGAAAAATGGATATGAGAGACATCCATCCATTCTTGTAGGAAGGAAATGCTAAGAGACAAAGGAGTCACTAGTAGTACTATTTGATTGAGGGCTCGAGGGTAGCCATTTGTAGAAAGAATTTGTGCAGCTGATCGGTAGTTCAGTTATCAGTCATCCCTATACAGTGTTGTGGACAGCAGGAGAAAGATAACATAACCACTCTGAATTATTCAGTAAGAAATATCATCACTTACAGGTAAGTATTTCATTTCATGATCTCTTAGATTATCTACTAGCTAGACAAATATTTATGTGTTGATATTTTTATTGATGTAAAATTTGTATGTGATGATTTTGGGTCCTTACATTTGGTATTGGAGCATAGGCTCCAACCCTTGGACATATGAGGCTTATGATGATAAGTAAATTTAGATAGATGTAATTTAAATCTCATAGTAAAATTCAATAACCTACAATATCTACATTATAAAAATCTATATTGTTTCCATCCTTAAATAAGAAATTAGTAAATTTTGTGATCAATGCTTATTATTCTAAAATTTGATAATTGGCCAAATTTGGCGTATCGAATTTCATATCTACTTTAGAATTAATATGGTAGATCTAAGAGGTATTCTAAATTTGGATTATAAATTGATAGTTCTTTTTAGTTACTAGTTTTTTCCTCCTTATCTTAGCAAGTACGGGGAACTCCAAGTTGTGGGCGAAACCTTGACAAGTTATTTCCTTAGTTTTGGATTTAGAGTAAAATCCAACTGGACTCACTTGATTAAGAAAACCAAATGGAGCTTCAGCTATTTTATGTGCTACACACACATGTCTTTATTTTCATTCCCTCACTTTATTTTGAGTCCTTAAAATCCTAAATATTAGTCAGTAAAGATTGTAGACATGGTATTTTTCCACCAAAGTTAGATGTGGAAATTCTTGCAAAATTATATGTTATTAACGAAACCCTAAAATTGGATCTTGTTGAATGAAATACCATCCCAACCAATATCAACTTGGCTTATCCACCTTAGACATATGGAAATCGTTGTTATAAACTAGATCTCACTTCAAGGTCATAGATCTCACAATCATCACAATAAATATCTCAGTTATGGATCGTACTTGTTTTTCTAATCAAAAGAAACTTGTATGGTGAATAGAATCATTTTTATAGTCTTGTTAATTCAAAATACTTTGTCATTATGAACCCTAGGAGTGGGATAACAACAGATGTACAACATAATGCCTTATTGTTTCCCTTAGGTCTTTGTATTTTTCAGTGACTTTAAAGAAGCTTATGACACTCACCAACTCCCTATCATATAAATTTTCTGCAAAGGTATTGAAGAATGTAGCTATGGTCAGTCTTCATATTCTTTTATGTATTTATAATACTATGTAAAAACACAAAATTAAATTAAGTTTTAAATTAGAAGAAATAAAATAAAGGAAATCAACAAAACCATAGCTCATACTCACGTAAATAACATATTTACCATGAGTTACTACCCATCATAATTTAAGCAAGTATTTACGTAAAATATGGCATAAGGAGCAAGATATAAAATAAATATACTTACCAAGAGTTACTACCCACCAATATTTACATGATCTTCAACACTTTAACAAATATGACTAAAAATGTTTATGTACAAACTTACTATCATTTAATTTACAAAGAGATGTGATTTAATTTAAGGGACATGTCTCTTGGTTATCTTGGGTATAAAATATAATTGAGATTTTACATTTTACACACTCACTTATCACTCATATATCTCTCTCATACACATGGAATCAATCTAAGAAAGAGGCCAAAGTTTCTATGGAGCTAAATTTTTTAGATAACCTAAATTTTCAACATTGTGGTCTCTCCTTTCCATTCATGGTTATTGGTTGAGTTTTTGAAATGTGATTGCTTGATGAAAATAAACAAACTATAATATACTCAAAAGTAATTACCATAGTTCAGAAATAGTGCTTGCGTCCATTGTGTTATCACTCAAATTTTCCTTGAAGTTGTTAGAAGAAGGAAAGTGGTCCGAGGTAACCACAAACCAACTTTTAAGTACAGAATCTAGCCAATCAATACTCAAAGAGGGCTCTCTATTTATGATTTAGCTTTGTTTATGGGATATTAGGCTAGTTATGAAAGCTTGGGGGGTTTTGATTTTGTTTGGTGGTGGAATTTAGGAGCATATGGATAGAACAAAGTATTTCAGGCCATTGGGCTATGGAGTCAACTGAAGATGGCTTAACTAGATCAGGTTGATTCAACAAAGGAGGGCTTCACAGGGCAAGATAACTAAACGAAAGACAAATGATAGCTTAAAAGAGTGAAATGGTCTTGAAAGGGAGGAAGGGCAATTAAGAATCCTTGAACAAAGTTCAAGAAGAGGGAAAATGGGTGATCATTAACAAAAAGCAATTAAGAATTGTTTGTTAAATGGCCACAATGAAAAACTAAAAGCAGGGAGCAATTAAGAATTCCCTCCTATGATAGCTTGGAAGAATATAAATGATTTTAAAGATAGAATGCAGTAAAGCTCTTTCTGAAATATACTTTTTCGTTTATTATTTAGATATGAAACACATGTGAAATATTTAAACAAGAGAACTGTAAAAACATAAGATATAGAATACTTATTTTTTTCTCGTTTCACATAGGTATCCTATAAAAGTCCTTTGCTTTATTACTTTGTCCAGCCAGCCATACGAAAGTTGTTCTACAACACTTCTATTCCAAAATAAGGTGTCTACAGAAATGTCTAAGAATCCACCCCTGAGTACTTTGAATGAGGAAGTAATTATACAAAATTTACATCAAAATATCTCCTAACAAAGAGAGATATATTCTAGGAAAACTAAATATCTTTTACATGAATTCTAGAGACAGATGGTCTCGAAAGTGGAAACTGAATGTGAACTGCTTGGTTGCTGTCCCTGTTTTTGTTGAAGGAGGTGGAGGCAGGTCCTATGATTGTGTATCTTGTTGTCTTGCTCATAATTCTATGATGGCTAATTGGTTCTGGCTTTTCACTGATACTCTTTTACCTACGACTGATACTCTTTACCTGTTCTATCAGCATTCATCCTCGTTTACCAAAATTGACTATGGTAAATACTTCAATTTACTTTTTACCAAGGTAAATCATAAAATATTTGTTATGTTGGTCCACCAATCATCTCTTGGTATTCTGGTCCACCAATCATCTGCTTATGTGTATTTTACAAAATTTGGTTGCAATGGAAACAAGTGCTTCACTTCATGCTTAACATAAAAAAGGTTCTCCAAACTATCATAGAGAACTCTCCTTGTGGGTAATGCCTAGGGCGCAGATGAACTGGCAGAGGAACTAGCTTGATTATTAGCATACTGATATAATTTTTTGACATAATCATCCTGCCTCATTAGCTTGTCATTGATGACTAAAGGACTTGCAAGTCCTTTACTTTGTAAGATGCTAAATTTCCCCATAAATTCATCTATGTCTTCCTGCATATTCTGACATTTTCATTCTAGGTTTTGCATTAGAGTCCTTTTGGTCAGTACTTTCTTTATTTCAAGGATAGTACCAGTTCTATCCTCAATGTTTAGCTGCTCCAATTGATACCTATTTATGTTTTTTAGAAAGTTTATTAACCTGATAGCTTCTTCCGGCTTCCCTCCTAACTCTTCCTTGGTTTTTTCAATCTCTTGAAGAGCGACTTTCACTATGTCAATCTGTTCAAAAATGATTTGAATTGATGACCAAACATCATTGATTGATTCAATGATGTTGGTCCATAATATCTTTCTAATATCAGTCAAAGGCTTTTCAAATGTAAGATATTTTTCCAGTGTTTTAACCTGTTGAGTCAAGCCTTTGTTTTTCCTCACCTCTTCAGCAAAATTGAATTTTGATACAACATACTTTTGCTCTAAAGTAAGGAATTTTTCTTTTACCTTTTGCAATTCAGTGACTTGGAGCTTCATTTCCTCCATGGACTTGATCAACTCTTCTGTGCTCTGATTTGAAGATCCTACCTGGGATGTACCTGTACCTGTTCTTATTACTTCAATATTTTCAGTTGTTGCCAAAGGGACATTTGGTGCTAGTGTAGTTGCCAATGTAGAAGGGACTATTGTAGAAACCACTGGCACTACATTTTGAGGCTGAGAGGTTAACTCACTCTACCTGCTTTGTAGTGTTTTCTCTAAATCTTGCTCTGTTTCCTTTAATTGTTCATTTAGCTTGAGGACCAAGTCCATAAGCTCTTCTTCATTCTTCTTTTCAATTACTTCAGCAGTCTGTGGATGCATGAGTGGTGGCAGTTTCAACTGCTTTCTCAATGCAACTATATCTTCATTCTTTTTCTTTATTAGGCCCTCTGCAGCTTTGACATCCTTTGGGTTATGGCTTAACTTAATAATCAAATCCTCCAATGATTTGATTATGTTTTCCTTCACCTATGAGGAGGCTCTTTCTAGTTGTAATTGGGAAGTGATATTGTTCAGTGAATTTTCCAACCTATGTGCCATCATGGCCTTGCTTTTCAATGTAGAATAAACCATTTCTCCTATTTTCTTACGCAGTTCTATCTAATCTATGGGGTGAATATCTTTGACTAAGACCTCAAAATCAGTTTTGAGGTAGTCTACAATTGATTTGGGTTGTTGTACTGTAGGCTTTTGAAAGCTCATCTGCATTTTCCCTTCTTTGATGTCATAAGCTGACATCAACCTAGTTTGATTAGTAGGGGCCATCTTCAAGTATTGAGTGTAGGCTTGGGCCTTTACCTGTTCATTTTTGGCCTTTATCTCCTTAAATTTTCCTTTGATGTCTAAGGTCTTGTCAAATGAAAATATAAAAGATGAACTTTGACGCTTTGTTGTCGTTCAAGCTCTTGTCTTTGTGAATTAGAAGGTGTCCCACCTATTGGGGATGTATGTAGACTGTCTCCACCTTCTTTCCTTAAACTTCCTGTTGTTTCCTCAAAAAATTATTCCTCTGAATATGGATTTAGCCTGTGCTTCTTAGCACCTGGCTCATCTAAAGGACCACTGGCAGGGGTAGTTACTTCCTTGTCTCTTTTTAAGCTCTTTTCCTCTTTCAGACGATTCTGCAAAACTGGGAGGTCTCCCATATTAACCTGAGCTGGATGGGACTGTCGTGGAGCCTATTCTTCAGATATTTCAGGCTGCTCTGACATCTCTAGTTGTTCTGATGCTGGAGTACTTGTTCCTTGATCTTTTTCTTGTGGTGGTCCTGTTGGGGGTGCACTAGTTTCTTGTGAGTACCTTTGAGAAGTCTCTGTTGTAGAGGCACTAGGTTCTGGTGTTGGCTTTTGAGCAGTTTCAGCTGGTACCTATTCACAAGAGTCCAGGTCAAGTCTCTTTTCTAAGTCTTTCATCACATTTTCTACATCAACCTGATCACTATCCATTTCAACTAGAGTTCCTTCCCTCCATTCATCCATATTTGCATATTGCTCTATTTCAGGGATTTTGTGATGAAAATATGGTGACAGCTTATGTTTCATTCTCCTATCACAAATGAAACCTTGTGGATCATATCTCCAATAAAAACTTTTACTTAATCTCATTATTTCTAGGATTTCTTCTGCTCTATTGCCTACTTCTCTATTGTTGCAGAAAAATGGTCCTAGGTGGTCTTTAATTCTTAATTGTGCTTTCTTCTTGGCCCTAGTGAAGTCATTATGATCAGAGTTCAACATTTTCCTATAATATTCCAAGGCAAACAACCTCATAGGAACGTACTTTGGTAGTTTGAACGGAGGGAGTTCATAACCATAAATTTTGATCTCTATGTGATTCTGGTACAAGTACTAGTCACCTATATTATACTGCTTAGACAGTTGAAGGATTCTTTTGATTTCATCACTAATCCTAGGAGGAGGATTTCCTGTCAGCATGGTAGTCACTGGGTGGACAAACTGGTCAATGAATTCGATGTATGAATATGGACCAAGTGAATCATGGAAGATGGAAGTCCAAAAAATAATTGATCTAGGATTGCCCTTGGTATCATGTTTATTGACATAGAATGGGAACTTGTCAGACTAATAGTACAAGAAAAGGTGACATATGAATGTGGAATACTTGAATACCTTTTCATTTTCTAGCCTCATGAACTGGTCATGGATTTTCTCAACAATGAAAGAAGCATAATTTTATTTGACAGCAGGAGGCTGACCAGGGGTAAAAATGGACTTTAAGACTAAGTTCAATTCATCCACATATTCACTATTATTGAAACCCATGACTGCAACTATCATATTGACTACATTTCTACCTATCTGTGTGAAGAAAATTGATAAATATGGAGGAGGATATTCAGGTTGATGTTGCTTATCCATAAAAGTTTGGCCGAGGTGGCTGATTTCAGACTGGGACAATTTGGAAGATTTCTCTAGTAATTCTCCAAGGGAAATGGGGGTGAGGTCTTGACTGGGCTGAAACTGAAGTATCTCATTGACTGAATCTACAGTAATTGTGAAGAGGATAGTTTGATTGGGGGACATTATTGCTCTGAAGGTGGGATTGTAATTGGTGTGACATTGATGGATAATGTCAGGGAAAATATTCACAGAGGGGAGCATGTACCTTAGGAGATTTGATTCCCAAAGTCCTATGGGATCAGAACCATTCAGGTAATTGTCTCGGCATGACAAAATACTTTCAAAGAGTTTCTTCCAGTTTCAAGGTCTTTTATTTGAAAATATTTATCTGCTAAAGGCAGATAATCCAAATCACCGTAAGGAGTAGTGATAGGCGCTATACTAAGGGCCACGGGGGTTTCCATTCAGGTTCTTGTGGATTCAGATAGGAAAATGGGGTTTTCAAGTGGAGTTGATGAAAATAGAGGATTCTGGGAGTCTTCAATTCTGAGTTCAGCAACTGAATTATAATGAATTTTACGTTTTTTCAAAATAATTGCAGAGGAAATCAAGTATCTACACGGTTTCTGGATGGCATTTGGTAAATACCTATTTTCAATGAGGGGCAATGGAATGCAAGTTCACTGGGTGCAAATGGTAGACTAGAGCGGTGTCGAACTGTAAGTTTCAAGGTGGCTGACGGTTGGTGTACAAGCTGGTCGACTTCAACGTTCAGGTTGCATGCATGCGCTTTTTAGAATAAGGACGAAAAAATGTTTAACTTTGTTTTTATTCAAAGTCAAAGCCTTCAGGATTTGGACAGATGGCATCAACGGGAAAGAGATTTGATGTTTTGTTTTTAGCAAGAGTCAGTAAGCGGTTTTCATCGCACCGCTAGTGGAGGGGAGGTGGTATTTGGGCGCAACCACACGATTCCATATGTTGTCTGACACATCGTGTGCTAACGGTCAACCGCGGAGGCCCGTGCAATATGCGCAATAATCGTCGGATCTATGGGATCCGATCGAACAACTGTCGGAGAGGTGAAGTGGCGGAAGGTTAACAGAGGGCGGACCCAATATAATTGAAGGAGTTAATCATATTGAGGGCATTTTGATTGGTCCAAAAAGTTATTAATTAATCGTGGGAATTAATTAATCCTTGTTTTAACATGACGGGGGTCAGGTTCTTAATTAACCACGGATTGGTTAATTAATTATGTTTATTGCTTGATTTATGGTTATATTTAACCGAGGGGCGGGATATATAATATTTGGGGTTTTTTGTATATTTATAATTATACGGGAATGGGTAATGTTGCTTTATATAAGGAAATTACATAATAATATGAATTAGTGATTAGTATGACTTTGTGAAATGCGCGTTAAGTTTAAAACATTCTCATATATATCTTTCAAACTTAGGCTAAGTGAACATGAGGGTTTATATGGAAAGTGTTTTATTTTCCCTAAGTAAAATAGGATTTTACTTAGGAAAAGATTTATTAGGGGAATGAATAACTTATGAAGGTGTGTGAATATTGATGAAGGGGCTTAAGTACTTAAGGTATTATAAATTATTGGGCCGAGGGCCTGGTCCCTCTAAAAGTCAGAGAAATGCTCTGAGCCCCTCTAACTTTGGTAATTACCTTTAGTACTTAGAGAATTAGTGAAGATTTTTAGGGGAATGAGTAGGGAAGTTAATTATTTTTTACTTTTCTTGCTTGATGTGCCTTCCATGTGATACATGCCTTTGCCTTGTGATGAAAGTACACATTTAAACTTATCATTCACCACACATTTATTCTGCAACCATCATCTACTTACCCTACCTACTTTACCCTATCATTTTCACTTCTTTATTAGGGTGCACTTAGACTGGCAAACCCTTTTCAAACATTCTTTTCTTTTACATGGTGATGCCTATCTAAGTCTACACTTACTACTTCCAAGGGCTCAGATTAAATTGTTGAGCTCCTTTTATTCACTCTACCTATCTACTTATCTGCCAAGATTAAACTGTTTGGTCAGACCTTTATTCTCTATTGCTACAACATGAAATTGAAAATATGAACTAGTCAAGCTTAAACTATTTGACTATTCATGAATTGTGGCATAGGTGACAAGTTGCACACAATTTTTATTATAAAAAGGTAATGGCATTTAGACTTGCACACTTTCCTCGTCTTTTTTTTTGTTGGGGTTCATTTTCTTTCATTTTTTGACCTCTTATTTATTCTTTTCACCCTTTGATTTTTCTTTTAGGGTATACCCTCTTTACATTTTTTTAATTTTTTGATTTTTTACAAATATGGAAAACCTTTGCAACAAGTAAAGGTATGAACATATTTCAAAGCTAAACCAAGTCAATCATGATATATTACACCTATTGGTATAGGGGCATGACACATTGCACTCTATTTTTCAACATGGTATCATAGCTTTGGTGAAGAAAGGAAGTTGAAGATCACATCTAAACCTATACAAGGAAATGAGTTGAGCTCTATCTACCAAGAAAGCTAAATATAAAGACTACAAGTTCAAAATAATGTTATTATAAGCAGATGTGTTGAGCTTGGTTGATCTCATGTGATTTGTCTCTAAAGACAACTAAAGGAATTGTGTCAGAGAGAGCAGTTGTGGAAGAAAGCATTGCCTCTAGGAGAAGTCAAAGAGCCTCGTATTAGCTTCAGAGAGAGTAGATCTTTGAGTTTTAAATTATGGATTGTCATTGACATTATCAATATACATAGCCAAAATGCTGAAAGGATGCAGTGGCAGAGGGAGTAGATGGAATTACCACAATAGGATATATCTCAATGTGAGAGGGAGCACCTAGTTAAGATGACAAGGAAGAAACTATGGTGATAAACTAGTAAAAGGGTTGGTGTACTAGCATGGTATAGTTGGTCATAGAAAATTTAATTATGTTTTGAGATTTGTCTCAAATAGTGAAGTAAAACTACAAATTCAAATTAGGCAAAGAGTGTTGAAGATAGAAAAATTTCATTAGGATATTTTTTCAGCCTAGGCTTCATTATGACTATGAAAATGAAGAAAACATACGTCGCACTTTGTATTGCAGTGGCCAAGTATATTATATTTGGATGGAAATTTTTGAAGTAGTAGGGCTTTAGAAACTACTTGCAGAATTATTTGATCAGGTGTAGGTGATAGCATAATGACAGGACGGATCACCTTGAGATGTAGTACCAAGACATGGTACAATATGGCTCTAGTTCTATATTCAAGCAAATTGATTCTAGGATGAATTTTGTATGCTTCAAGGAAAAGCTTGAAATAATTGAGCATGTTTCTCTAAACAAGAGGGAGTGATGAGATAGCAGCATCAAAGACAAACACTCTCCCTAGATCAGGCTGACTAGGAGAACGGTCCAGATTATTGATATGATAGCATCAAGGGACAAACTTTCTACTTTAGGAGAATGGTCCAATAGAGGACAGAAATTCTACCTTAAGGAGAATGGTCCAAAAGAGAATATACATTATTCCCAAGCCAAATATATTGGCCAAAATGAAGAAAATTTTTCCTAAAGGCCCATACACTTAGTTGAGTGGGTGTCTTTTAGCATCAAGCTCAGACTCTTCAAATAGGATGAGGAGCACACTTAGTATCAATCTAAAAATAACTCATGAAAAGTGAGGCCCTTGGAGATTCACCTCAATTCAGAGATATTGGCTAGGATGATGGTGACTAGTTTGTATACCATGTGTTAGAGTGACCAGAATATGGTGACTAGTTGATGCTAAGATATGCCATGTGTCAGGTACAATGCAGAATATGGCAAGTAGTTGATGTTGATGATTTACCATGGGTTGGCAATTAGATGATTTTGTTGATTTAACATGTGTCAAAGATGGTTCAACTAGAATATGATAATTGGTTGATGTTATCGATGTATCATGTGTCACAATTGTTGACTCGGTTATGGGATTTAGATTTGTTATAACCTTTTCTTAGAATAAATATACATCAACTAGAAATTTTTCTTCGATCTAAGAATTATGGAAAATATGGAATTATTTGTGAGCACACTACAACAATGATAAAAATTTGAAGTCTGGAGACCTACCATAGATGTCAATTTGAGTCATTGGAACGTATTGTTCTCAATCCTAAGTATAAATATCGCATTGTTTAAGGTTGAGGATCTTGACTGTAAAGTGGCCATGAGGAGATCATAATGTGGAAGAATCTTAACATCATTGAAGTTTTCTATAAATGTCTTAGAGATTCCTATATACTTTAATATAATCAAAATCCTAGATGCATTTTCAATGAATTTAAGCTTGATAAAGGTTTCCATGCATAAAATACTATATTGGAAGAACTAAGTTTAAAGACCATTGAATTCTTGAATCGTTGGAATGAGTGATGCATTATCACTACAATCTTGTTTCAAGTATAGTTGTATGATCTCTTATCATCGTAAGAGAAGCTTATTCAAAATTCTGGAGACTTGCATCATATATTTTGATATACCAAAGGTCTATGTCAAAGACATGTGTCGCAAATTTCCTAGGAGTTGACATTCTCCTCAAAACATAATGAGGATTACAAGTACATGGCTCTAGAAATAGAGGGAGAAGAAGTGGAAGAATGAAGCAAAGCCTGTGACAAAAGGATCTATTCCAAAATTGAGCCTTGAAGATTTGAGCTTAAGAGGGAGCAGCAAGATAAGAAAATTTGAAATATGTGTGTTCGTGAATAGAGATGAGAAAATAAAAGATTCTCCAAGTAAAAGGGAGATCATGTTTTTCTCTATTTTTTAGGACTTTGATGAAGTATTATAATTTAAGAAGGCCTTAAGGAGTCATGTGGAGCATCCATGATATGTTGTACTAAAGAAAGGGTAGATAAAAAAAAAAAAAAAATGTTTATAGCTTCAGAGGGAGCTAGAAATGATCACAGTAGAATATGTATTAGATTAAGAGGGAGTTGGCTACTGAATGTAATCTTGAATTGATGAAACCTGATGAAATTTTGTTTCCAAAAGTTTGATGATGATAGGCAGTCGATTGGTTCTTTAATGAACTTGGAAATGAGCTTACGATGATATAATACTCTAACTATGATCGAGCTAAAAGTGTTGTCGATGGAAAGAGTACATCTGGTGGGTGTTTTTTACTGAGATAAGTAATGGTTCTTGGATGAGCATGAAATAGTATTCCATCAAACTTAGTACTATTGAATTTGAATATATGGAAACATGTGCATCTTGTTTGGCACAATGTCAAGGAGTATGGTTTTGGAAGCTACTCTCTATATTATTAGATCAGATGTTGGAAAAAATGTTCTTTTCTGATAATAAAAACTGTGTGAAGCAAATAGGCAATCCAATGTTTCATGATAAGACAAAGCATATTGAGATAAAGTACCACTAAATTTGTGATATGGTATAGAAAGGAGAAATGAGGCTCCAGTATATCTCCCTTGATGAGTAGACAACTGGCATTCTCACAAAGCCTCTGCCACAAGTGAAGTTTATATACTTTAGAGACATGCTTGGAATAATGGAGAACTCCTCTATCATTGAGAGGGAGCATTGATGTGACATCAAAATGGGTATGGCTCGGACTATTGGTGACAAGAGGAGCACGACCCAGATTGATGATGGATGGACAACAGGGGTATGTCTTAGGTTTCATGAATAGGACTATTGATGGATGGAAAATAGGGGTATGGCTTGGATTGTTGGTGACAAAAGGAACATGACCTGGATTGCTGATGGATGGACAACAGGGATATGGATTGGGTTGTTGGTGACAATATGAGCATGACCCACACTATTAATGGATGGACAACAGGGATATGGCTCAAACTATTGGTGACAACAGAAGCATGACCCAGACTATTTATGGATGGACAATAAGGGTATGACTTAGACTATTGGTGAAAATAGGAGCATGACTTGGGATATTGATGAATGGAAAATAGGGGTATGGCTCATAATGTTGGTGACAATAGGAACATGACACAGTCTATTGGTGAGATAGCATGAGGGACAAACATTCTTGAAAGGAATGGTATTTGAGGCCTCGACACTCGTCGAGTGGGTGCCTGTTCAACATCATGGCATAGAGAGAGGCCTTTAGGATTTGGGACATGGGTTTCCTTAGGGTTTGACCATGGGGGACGGTAACCCTGAACTAGTCTGAGTACCATGAGGTGAGGTTCCCACCGGATCATGGTGACTAGTTAAGTACCATCAGTTAGGAGAGCTAACCTAGGTTTTATTACATATTGATGATGATGTTCATGTAGGTCAAGGGTATTGACCTATATAAAGATGTCATCAATGAGATTTACCTTTCATTTTATGAATATATGTATACAGAAAACATCTCGATAGTGATTATGAATAGACATCGTTCTTGTGTCATGTATTGTGACTAGAATTAGGGATGATGTCCCTATGTCAAGTACAATGAATTAAATTAGGAAAATGGTTTTAGAGGCTGAGTTGTAGCCTCGCAACATCCTACTCGGAACTCTAAGAGAGTTGTTTGGATCTCTGAGATATCTACTCGGATCTTTGTTTAGAGAGAGTTGCTCGGATCTTTGTTTAGAGATATCATGTTTGGGCATCTAGCATGGGTTGAGGACATTTGGAGTTTCACCTGGACTATGTGCACTAGTAATGTAATGATGAAAAAGGACTAGTTTGGATACCATGAGGCCGAGGCATAGACCAAATCATGGTGACTAGTTGATACTGATGTTATACTATAGGTATTGGGTGGATTCCATGATTTTTACAGGTCAACAGGGTTGACTTGGATGATTGTGATGCTAGTAATTATGATATTGATGTTTATGTTGATCTAATATTGAACCTTCCTTAGAGAACCTTTTCAACTTGTTGACATCTTGATAGACATTATGAATACCTCCCTAGATAACACAGAGTGTTCAAGAATGTAGCTATGGTCGTTCTTCATAATCCTTGATGTATTTATAATACTATGTAAAAACAAGAAATAAAATCGAATTTGAAATTAAAAGAAAGAAAAGAAAGGAATTCAATAAAAACATAGCTCATACTCATGTAAATAACATATTTACCATAAGTTACTACCCACCATAATTTAAGCAAGTATTTATGTAAAACATGGGATAAGGAACAAGATGTAAATAAATATACTTACCAAGAGTTATTTACCACCATTATTTATGTGATCTTCAACACTTTAGCAAATATGAGTAAAAACCAAATGTGTAGACTTACTAGAATTTAATGTACAAAGAGACGTGATTTAATTTAAGAGACATGTCTCTTGGATATCTTGGGTATAAAATACACTTGAAATTTTTAATTTTACACTCACTTATCACTCACATATGTCTCTCTCATACAAACATGGAAGAAAACTAAGAAAGAGGCTAAAGTTTCTAAGGAGCTAAATTTTTTAGACAACCTAAGTTTTCAACATTGTGATCTCTAATTTCCTTTCATGGTTATTGGATGAATTTCTGATGTGTGATTGCTTAATGAAGATAAAATAACTATAGTATATTCACACGTAATTACCATAGTTCAAAAATAGTGCTTTTGTCCATTGCACTCCATTTTTCAACAAAATGAACTGACATGAATCACAATGTAAGGGTGAAACATATATGCATTGGGATTATCATCCACTATGATTGCCCTCTTCAAATCTCGCCCAACAATGAGAGGTCCTTCACAAACCTTCCTAATATTTATGTGCATGAATCTCTGAATAGTTGATAATTGATGACCATATGAGGATCAATATAGTCCAGAACAAGATCTATGCACTCCTTCATTGATGCAGAGAAAAACACAAGTTCATATTTATTTGGTAATTTAGTTAATAATTCATCCATGCCAAGCCTCTTCAATACATAATAAGTGGTGGCTTCACCCTTCAATTTGACTTTAATAGTGAAATAATAACACCTAAGGGGCTCCTCGCTTGAATGAACTAGGGTTTCATCAAAATGTTAAATTGTCATCTTCTTTTGCATCTCCAAATCCCAACCTTCAATGGGCAGTAAAATGATGTTTGTAATGACAGTTGTACCCTCTTATTTGCTTGTTAGTGCATGCCTTTGATGGGAAACCAAGTCCAACTCTAGCCATTCTTCTAGCACTCTAAACACCATGTGCTTGGCACCTTGAAATGATTTGGCCATGAATTTGAAACCACCCACCACATTTTCCACGAATCCTTGAAGATATTTTTGTGTTTGCTTCTGTATTTGGCATTTCTTAGCGGGATTCCTCACCCCTAAGAATCTCCTAGTTGAGATAACTATGGCTCATGGATTAGATTTAAATGTTCAAAGTCCCACCCACACAAATAAATAAGTGAAACTATATGAACAAAAGTGATGTTTCAAGTGGTTGACACAAATTACCTTTCTACTTGCAGTCTAACAAAAAAAGGTGTGCTATTTTTCCAACTTTATTTTCTTATTCCAAAGGAATATACCTTCCTTAATTATTCAAAATAGTTACAAACAGAATGCCTAAACTAAAAAAATCTTAAGTTGGTAATTTTTATCTCTCAAATACCCATACGATAATTAATGAATTCACTTTTTCTCTTCAATTGTAATGGACAAATATGAAAAACTTTAGTTGGTTCATTTAGGTGAAGTATAGGGTGAGGGTTTCTCAGTTGGTCTGTCAATGACCCAAGTGATGATGATAAACTATTCTTTATGTTATTAAATTAAATTTTGGAAAAAAAATTCATATAACATTGAAATTGTTGGTTTGCGTGTAAACATATTCTTCCCTGAGATTAACGTAAAATTATAGTCCATTGTTTCTCAGCACTTATATCAAGTATTCTAATATAAACTTTTATTTTTGTTCCAAATTATATATATATATATATATATTATATATATAGAAAAACATGAAGTGTGGTTCATTTCAATGAAGCCACTGTTGAAAGAAGAGAAACAATTCACCTTGGATTGACCAACTTAAATCCTTTTAGGAAAAACTCTGAGTTTTTCCTAAAAGGATTTAAGTTGGTCAATCCAAGGTGAATTGTTTCTCTTCTTTCAACAGTGGCTTCATTGAAATGAACCACACTTCCTGTTTTTCAATCCATATGTTTTTCTTTTTATCCTTGAATGAAATGCCTAATCTTCTTTAGGCCATTCTTGTCTTGATATACCTTTAATGGTCTTTTAGTTTGTTTTCTTCAAATCAAGTATAATTATATTCTAGTTAATCCATTTTGTGGAACAACAAAGACTATATATGAAAACAATTTTATTAATTTCATATCTAATCTCTAAATTATAAACTATACAAGCATGGGAAACCTTTCTAACAATTATTTTATTGTGTTGAACTGTACAATAAATACATGAAAAGGCTTTATTGATTTCATGTCCACACTATTTAAATTATCAACAAAACAAACACCTAAAATAAATGATCATTGTTTGGTGTTATCTATCCTTTTGAAAGAAATTTCCTGCCTTTACCTTCATAATAACTACCGCTTTATTAAATCCATATTTTCCTTGCTAGTTTGTGCATGGGAATCTTACACAAACTTTATTTTAAGAGAACAATATATATTGGACTCTCCAATCCTTAACAGTAATGACAAGACATTACTTGAGATCCTTATCACATGACATTGCCAAAATCTTGAAGCTTCCAGCTTATGTATGGGAAATAGCTAATTTGTTGGTAGTGGTTAAACATAAGAAAAGTAATAGTACCAAGATAAGGTATTGAGGTGAATTCTCACATAAAAAATTTAAATTGATGATTGTATCTTTTAACCCTGTACAAAAATTACCTGCAAACGAATTCTTAAAAATAGAAACTATACAATGGCAAGAACATAAAAAAGTATACACAGAGATTTTCCCTTGGATCCCAAAACTGGGACTACCAGATTGATTTTTCATTATATTCCTTTCAATGTTATAATACATCTATATACATGTCGAAGAATTCATAAATCCCAATCCATTAACAATGGAATAGAACATAATTGTAGTTCTCTTGACCGAATCTACAAAATACCATGGGTAGAAAACCATCATGCCTAAAATCATGTGCAAAACTCATGCACAAAACCATAGGTAGGTCTACCCACCTATTATAGGGTCCGAGTCATTTCCCTAGACCCCATGCAAATACCCCCCTTGTAAACCCCCTGATGGGGGGGGCTTCCACCCTCCATGCTCCACCTGACGCAACGAACATGGGGGGCTATAGGCCCCCCTTGTGACCCCCCCATGCGTGTAAATTGTTATGAAACCAACTCACAAAAATATAGAAAAGATAGATCAATGACCTAGAAATAAGCCTCTTCGAGGGGGCAACCTTCTTTACATTATATAAATGAACAATTCTTGGATGATACAAATGACAAGACCTCCTTTCTATATATAGGAGTCTAAGGGGTCAGATAATAATGTAAGGGCACAACAATAACAATAGTGGGCTTCTGTGGGGCACAATAATAACAATATGGTGACTACATGGGCACAATAATATAATAAGGGGGTTGCACTAAATAATAAGGGGTTACACTAGTAGTATAGAGACCTAACATGCTCCTCTCCTTCAAAAAATGTCGTCCTCAACACTTGAGTAGTATTGGATGCTTCTGTATAAAATTTTCATCCTCCCATATGAAATCTTCAACAGGTAAGTTCTTCCACTTGATGAGATACTCTGAAATTGATCGATCTCATAGTTGTTGGGTTCTTGTCTCCGTGACTGCTTTAGGTTCCAATATGATTTTTCCTTCCTCGTTAAGTTCCGACAATATTGTTTGACTGAGATCTTGTCACATATAACCTTCTTTAAGCATGAAACATTGAAAATTGGGGGCACTTGGGAATATGCAGGAAGCTCCAATTTGTATGCCATTGTACCAATCTTTTGCAGCACCTTGTAAGGACCATAGTACTTTGGTGATAATTTATTATCATTCTTAGCTTGCTTGAGGGAAACTTGTTTGTATGGTTGTATTTGTAAAAATACCTAATCGCCTACGTCAAAACTTCTTTCACTATAATGTTGATTTGCCTATTGTTTCATTCGATTCTGCACCAAAGTGGGGTTATCCTTTAAAGGTTGGAGAACTTGTTGTTGATGCTCAATGTGATCTTTCACTACTTGAAACTTTTTCTTCTTGATATGTCATTCTATCTTGAGAGTTTTAGGAGTGGTAATTCTTGCTAATGCATTACAAGATATGGTCAGATTCATTTCTTGATGCTCGTTGTGATCTTTCACTTCTTGAACCTTTTTCTTCTTGATATGTCCTTCTATCTTGAGAGTTTGAGGAGTGGTAATTCTTGCCAATGCTTTACAAGATATGGTAGGATTCATTTCTTCTTTCTAGGGTTGATTCATGGTATATATCCTCTTCTCTTGACGTTTCTTGATCCTTTTCTTCCTCCTCTTCACAATCTATGTAAAATAATTTCTTCTCAACACACTTATGACCTTTCATGTATTTGCTATCACAACTGTAACAAAGCCCTTTTTCTCTTTTTATTCCAATTGTTGTGGTGTAAACCTTGTAGGTTGTGGAAGGCTAGGAGTAAAAACACTTCCATATTTATAGTTGTGAGTGGTAGGATTTCTATTAGGCCCCTATACTACTAGTGTAACCCCTTATTGTTATTAGTACAGCCCCCTTATTATATTGTTGTACCCATGTAGTCCCCATATTGTTACTATTGTGCCCCATAGAAGCCCAATATTGTTATTATTGTGCCTTTACATTATTATTGTTATGTCGGCTTTGATTATAGTATGACTCCGTAGACTCCTATATATAGAAAGGAGGTCTTGTTATTTGTATCATCCAAGAATTGTTCATTTGTGTAATGTAAAGGAGGTTTCCCCCTCGAAGAGGCTGAATTCTAAGACGTTCAACTATCTTTTCTATCTTTTTGTGAGCTAGTTTCATAACATTTGGTATCAGAGCTTTGGATTCTAGGGTTTTGCTGCTCCAAATAGTTCATCGTGGCATTTTCACTATAACTTTTTTTCTGCGACATTTCAGAAGTGAAAACAAAAACCCATTTGAGAATAAATTGTACTGAACATTGTGTCCAAATTTTAGAGATTTTCGCGCTATATTTGTGGAGATATGATCTAAGGAAGTTGGTCTTTTTGCAGACTCCTGAATTACATTCCAAACAGGTGACCTAGGGAAAATATTCATAACTTTCTCTATGAGCATCAGATTGAAATTTCGTAAGAAGGTACAAAAAGAGGAAAAGTTGTAGTTTCTTGTATATATTTTTCAAAGCCAAAGGTCGAAACAGTGACACATGGCACGTCGCACAAGTTCGCTCTACTGAACTAGTCTATAATCAGGTCACCATGGGAGATTTCGCATAACTCTTCCTTGGAGAATCCAATTTGGATCAAACTAGTGGCATTTGAAAGAGGACACATAGGCCTACTGCAGGTCACAATTTCATAACTAGAAGAGCCGAAATTACAGAGTTATAGTCATTTCAATATCGAGCTCCTAAATTCAAGAAAAGGCGATATGAGGAAGTTTGATGGCAAGGATCCAGTAAATTGGATACAATAGATGGAGAAATATTTTGATATACATGGTGTACCACTGTTACAAAAGGTATGTATTGCATCTTCATATTTAGAACAAGATCAATTTTTATGGTATAAAGGGCTTTGTTCTCGTAAACAACTTGTTACGTGGTCAATTTTCACGGAGGAAATGATAGCGCATTATGAGGATACAAAGAAAAACACCTTCTTTAGAGCAACACCACAAAAATTGGAAAGAGTACAAGAGTTTTGTTACATAATGGAAAGTAAAATTATGGCAACAAGGAAGTCTACCCCTCAACTATAATAATGGAAGTGTTGTTTCTCCTAGCCTTCCACAACCTACAAGGGTTACACCACAACAATTGGAATAGAAAAGAGAAAAAGGGTTTTGTTACAATTGTGATAGCAAATGCACTAAAGGTCATAAGTGTGCTGAGAAGAAATTGTTTTACATAGATTATGAAGATGAGGAAGAAAAGGATCAAGAAACATCAAAAGAAGAGTATATACACCAGGAACCAACCCCAAAGAAAGAAGAAATGAATCCGACTATATCTTGCAAAGCATTGGCAAGAATTACCACTCCTCAAACTCTCAAGATAGAAGGAAATATCAATAAGAAAAAGTTCAAGAAGTGAAAGATCACATTGAGAAAGAAGAAATGAATCCAACCATATCTTGTAATGCATTGGCCGGAATTACCACTCCTCAAATTATCAAGATAGAAGGACATATCAAGAAGAAAAATGTTCAAGAAGTGAAAGATCACATCGAGCATCAAGAAATGAATCCAACCATATCTTGTAAAGCATCCGAAGAAATTACCACTCCTCAAAATCTCAAGATAGAAGGACATATTAAGAAGAAAAAGGTTCAAGCAGTGAAAGATCACATCGAGCATCAACAACAAGTTCTTCAACTTTTAAAAGATAACACCACTTTGGTGCAAAATCGAATGAAACAATAGGCAGATCAACATTTTAGTGAAAAATATTTTGATGTAGGTGATTGGGTATTTTTACTGCTACATCTCAAGCAAGCTATTTATGAGAAGGAAATGTTGGAAATACTACATGCACTTAAGAAATGGCGACCTTACCGAATGGGAAGTTACGTCAAGGTAAAAATGGATCATGATAGTCCTAAATACTTTTTAGAGCAAATATTATCTATAGAAGAACAGAAAAAATGGGTCACAAATATATTGGGTTATGAGTTTGACATCATCTATAGAAAAGGGAAGCAAAATTTTGTTGCAGATGCACTCTCAAGAAAGGATGAGGATGTGGAAGCATTGTTTTATGCTATTTCTATTATCCAACCAGATTGGATAAATGAAACAAGGGATGAATGGAAGAAGGACGAAGAAGTGTGGCCACTCATTCAAAAGTTGCAGAAGATTCTAATTCAAACAATATTTCCAGAACTTGAATAGGAAGGAAAAATCATATTGGAACCTGGAGCAGTCACAGAAAAAAGAACTTGACAGCTATGAAATCGATCAATTTCAGAGTATCTCATCAAGTGGAAGAACTTACCCATTGAAGATTCGACATGGGAGGGTAAGAATATTCTACAAAAGCATCAAGAACTACTCAAGCATTGAGGACAACACTTTTTGAAGGAGAGGGGCATGTTAGGCCCTTATACTACTAATGTAACCTCTTATTGTTATTAGTACAACCCCCTTATTATATTGTTGTACCCATGTAGTCCCCATATTGTTACTATTGTGCCCCATAGAAGCCCACTATTGTTATTATTGTGCCCTTACATTATTATTGTCATGTCAGCTCTGATTATATTATGACTCCTTAGACTCCTATATATAGAAAGGAGGTCTTGTCATTTGTATCATCCAAGAATTGTTCATTTGTGTAATGTAAAGGAGGTTGCCCCCTCGAAGAGGCTAAATTCTAAGGTGTTCAACTATCTTTTTTATCTTTTTGTGAGCTGGTTTCATAACATACTTGATGGAATATTTGAGTATCTTCTTCACATATATGAAAATTTGCAATTCTTGAAATCATCCAAACCCCACTCAGCACACTTCATGATGGAGCTGCGTAATCACAGGCAGGCACATTTGTTTTCATAAGTGATTTTCCACCTTCACCTCATCAAACAGCTCCACCACCATAAAGTGATGTGGGAGATTATGCGCACACATCTGTGGAATTGTCACATCCTCCCACAAAACCTACTCTTGATATTTGTGTAGATGTGGCTTGCAACCCTGTTGGTTGTCACATGGATTCATTCCCTCAACCTCCATCCCCACGTTTTGTTGATCCTTCAGATTGCATTGTCTTATTTTCTTCCATTCCAGACTCCTCACCTGTTGTGAACGAGGATCAAGCTGTTGACGAAGTTAGTGTTGTGAAGCCAACCTGCACCATCATTCATGATGAGTATGTGCAGGAATCTAAAGAAGAACTCACGGTGAAGGATGAATCCCTTCCAGCTGCGCCTCATCTGCTTTATCCTGACATCCCTTTTGATTCTACCACCACTGATTTCCCCTATGAAAACTCATTGTTGGATGTTTCTACTTTCGATCATTCACAGGACACGTCGGATATCAGTCTGTCATTACATTGTGGAAAGGGCACATCTTCCTCCAAAAATCCATCCAATTTGTCATCTATCATTCCTGAAAACATAGAGGGTGAACATCCTTGCTCTCATCTACCCCTCTACACGATTCATCAATTCATGAGGATGCCTTCAAACATCCTGGATTTTCTGATCTTGGTTGTCATGATCTCTCTACTTCTTCATCTGATCACGATGTTGATTCACTCGTTGTTAATCTGTTTAAGCCACTGGTCTACGATGATCTATTTATTGATGAAGTCGAAACCCCACAGACTGTCAAGGCACTTCAACCCGAGCTGATGGTTATGTTAGGCCCTCATTGTCTTGAGGTTGGTTTCGCTTCTGATCAGGAAGTTGACCAAACATGAAAGGATCCTCATCACTCATCTATATGCATTGAAGATCAATCTAACACTCAGATTTTGTAGAATTTTGTAGAATTTTTCTACAAATCATCTAGCTTTGATACCATGTAGAAATTTTTCTACAAATCAGCTAGCTCTAATACCATATAGAAATTTCCCACCTGTAGATCACCTAGTAATGCAATGTACTAAAGCAAAACACTTGATCTACTTTTACAAACAATTTAGCGGAAGCTTAATCAAATTAAGAAAGATCAATAAGAACACATATAACTAATATGGAGAAATCAAACACACATAACACAGAAGATTTTACCCAGGGAAAGCACCTGCCTAAAACCCCATCTGTGTATTATCATACAAGTGGAAATATAGTCTGGATTACACAAAGCCTTAGCTCGGAAGCTATCCATCTCTCAGTACAATCCCTCTACTGCTCATAGGCATTCAAAGGCTTCTCCCAAACTTTCTCCTATGCCCTCCAAGCCTCCTATTTCCTTGTGCAGTTTCCTTGTGGTCCAGTGCTGCCACCTGTGTGAATTGGCCTCTTCACACACTCACTAACCTCTGATCTAACTGCACAAACCTGAAGGAGATAAATCCTCATCATGGATCAGCTTCCTTTATAGGAAAAATATTGATCCAACTAATAGTACACTATCCCGCATCTAATCTCAACTGGGTCTCTGACAGAACTGACATGCATCAGTTATCCATGAGTGAATACATAGTTATCTGAAAATAATAGTTGTCACATGCATGCAAGCATCAACAAACTATATCTCATTAATTTAAAAACTTGTTAAATTAATCTAATTGAGCTTGACTAAGTTAAACTATGTCAACTGATCCTCTCAATATAGAACTCATCCTTAATTCCTCAATCAATGGAGAAAATCAAGGACACATTCCCAATTAGTGGAGAAATAATTGCATGTTCTCACAAAGACTTCAAGTTTGCTTTTCCTTAACTAATTAACTCATGGAGAATTAATTAATTAATATTCCAAACTACTAGTAAGACCAAATTCGAATTTACTTCCTATAGATATACTAGGGACTGCTATAAATAGGAAGGGACCCAGAAATGCTATTTTTAGCAGTTTCACCCCTCACCTAAGGTGGCCAAAATGATCATTGGACAAACTGTTATTTTTAGAAGTGTTGTTTTTAGCAGTTCTATTTTTAGCACTTTCTAAATTTAGCATTTCTTGTTGCACACTTTTCAACACTCCCTCTCAACAAGAAAGGCTTTCTTTCGAACCCTATCCTGTACCTCTAGAATGTTCTGCATGCAACACATCTACCCGGTCCGATTGTTCCTGAAACTCTCAGAACATAAACACTCCCAACTGACCTCTCTAATGCCCTAGAAACATACTCTGATGCTGAAGCTCTACCTGCTGCTGACAAGTGCTCCCTCTCTGACATCTGCGCTATTGCAACATCTCCCATGCATCTCGCACCATTGCACACCTCTCTATGCCAACCTGCACTGGTGCAACACTCTTTTGCCTCTCGCATTGTTGCAACCTACTAGCTCTGCGTTGTCTTGGGACTCCTACATTGTAGCTCTGCCTACCACTCCATCCGCATTTGTCTCTACCCTATCAGTCAGTCCTGATGCTCCTCATTGGGGCTCCCATAGCAAAGTCGAATCAAAGAGGTTGGGTACCTCAAGGATTCTGCCCCTCCTCCTTGGGACGATCACTCCACATCATCCCACCTCCTAACTGGAGGTATGGCTTCATGTGATTCCTCTACCCACCTGGCTCAAAGTTTCCCCCTAATGGATTTCTCTGCATGAGTGGATGCCTCCACTCTGTCTCCTCTCAGCTTCCCTAGTTGTGGCTACTCCACAACCTCCTGAAGTTGCTTCACCAATCATGGCTCCTCCACAATTGTATGAGACTTCTTTTGGCACTGCATGTTGAGAGTTGATTTATTCTCCCTCTCAATCACCAAGTATCTATCCTTTGCCTTGGTCCTTAAGGCTTTGCATGCATCTTGAACCTCAAGAGCATACAGGTTCTTGGCTAGCACACCATCTTTCCTGCCGTCACAAAATTTTCTAGAAAAAGAGCTGATTTTAAATCAGCGATATCTCCCTCATCCGAACTCTGATTCAACTGATTTGTTTTTGAATTTGGGTCTTTTTCCACAAGAAATCCAAATCTTCTATTTGTTTCTAAAAATTTTGTACAAAAATTTTCAGATCTGCTCTGCAAACTCTCGGCCCAAAACTCAAAAATTTGAAATCTCCTCTCAGTATATTGTTCTTCCTTGATCACCTGTGCTCTGATACCATGTAGAATTTTGCAGATTTATTCTACAAATCAGCTAGCTCTGATACCATGTAGAAATTTCCCACCTGTAGATCACCTGGTAATGCAATGTACCGAAGCAAAACACTTGATCTACTTCTACAAACAATTTAGTGGAAGCTTAATCGAATTAAGCAATATCAATAAGAACACATATGACTAATATGGAGAAATCAAACACACATAACACAAAAGATTTTACCCAGGGAAAGCACCTGCCTAAAACCTCATCTCTGTATTATCATACAAGTGGAAATATAGTCTGGATTACACAAAGCCTTAGCTCGGAAGCTATCTAGCTCTCAGTACAATCCCTCTGCTGCTCATAGACAGTCAAAGGCTTCTCACAAACCTTCTCCTATGCCCTCCAAGCCTCCTATTTCCTTGTGCAGTTTCCTTGGGGTCCAGTGCTGCCACCTGTGTGAATTGGCCTCTTCACACACTCACTAACCTCTGATCTAACTGCACAAACCTGAAGGAGATAAATCCTCATCATGGATCAGCTTCCTTTATAGGAAAAATATTCATCCAATTAATAGTACACTATCCTACATCTGATCTCAACTAGGTCTCTGATAGAACTGAAATGCATCAGTTATCCATGAGTGAATACACAGTTATCTGAAAATAATAGTTGTCACATGCATGCAAGCATCAACAAACTATATCTCATTAATTTAACAACTTGTTAAATTAATCTAACTGAACTTGACTAATTTAAAATAAGTCAACTGATCCTCTCAATATAGAACTCATCCTTAATTCCTCAATCAGTGGAGAAAATCAAGGACACATTCCCCAATTAGTGGAGAAATAATTGCATGTTCTCACAAAGACTTCAAGTTTGCTTTTCCTTAACTAATTAACTCATGGAGAATTAATTAATTAATATTCCAAACTGTTGGTAAGACCAAATTTGAATTTACTTCCTATAGATAGACCAAGGACTGCTATAAATAGGAAGGGACCCAGAAATGCTATTTTTAGCAGTTTCACCTCTCACCCAAGGTGGCCAAAATACTCATTGGCCAAACTGCTATTTTTAGAAGTGCTATTTTAGCAATTCTATTTTTAGCACTTTCTAAATTTAGTATTTCTTGTTGCACACTTTTCAACAGATTTCACTTCCTCCACTTGAACTACACGATCCCATCGCTCATGCATTGGAGGAATCTTACACAACAAGCACACTTGCACAACATAAGTGGTCTACCTTTCTCACATTTTCTTTCATGTCACGGTCAAGGGAATGCATACACTCAACATTTGCATGCAGTGTAGCACAACACCATGGAAAGTCCACAGAGTGCATGTCATGCACTTTCACTCATTTTTTTCTATGGACGCTTGTAAGCTTGGAGTGTGTCCGTCTTCATCGTTATATATTTCATGCTTGCTATTTTGCGCCACTGCGATGTTTGCAAACCATGCCTTCACCAACATGGGTCGAACAATGCATCGGTGGCTACATTGGAAGTATCACTTCACGTGAGACGACCCATGCACTATTAGCTTAGGAGTAGGAGTAGTGTTTTCTTTTGAGTTGTTTGCTTGCATGCATGTTTGGTTATTTCTTTGTGTGTTTTCTTGCTTGCTTGTTTGTTTTCTTACTCGCTTTGCATATGCATTTTATTCTACTTCTTTCTTTGCTTTTTGGTTTTTTTGCTTGTTTATATCCATAGGTTGGTTTTGCATGGACCATGTGCGACTCTTGAAACAAGGTGGGTGAAGTACAAGAGGACTTGTATAGCTATCGATACTTGGTTATCTGTCATCCTGCCTCTTATGTAAGAACTTGTTGTCTTCATTCCATGACACATCAATGTAAAATACGTATTCTTCGAAGTGAATCTTGGTGAAAACACAACGCTTGTGTGCGAACTAGTATCACCTACTCTAGTCATTTGTTTTTTGGTTAATCCTTGTCACCTCAGGCAAGTAGAGTAAGGTGAGGGAGAAAACCTTAACAAGCACGTTAGAGGTATATACAAAATACTTCTCTGAAGGAACAACCTCTTTTGCTCTCAATAAGTTGGGATCCCTCTTTTGTCTCTGAAATGAATAAGTGCCATGCATAGTTATGAAAAAATGAAAAAATGAAAAAAATAAAAAAATGAAAATAAAAAATGAAAATGAACAAGGCAAAAGAAGAGAAAGGCTTCCTGTGTGGAGAGGTGATGCAAGTAACTCCGTCGGGGTACTGACCAAGCTCGCTAGTAGTGGAGTGATGCTTGTGTTCCTGTGTGGCTCCGCCAGGGTACTATCCAAGCCTGCTAGCAGCGGGGCAACACAAGAGATGAAAGTAAGACTTTGACGATCATATGACTTGTGCACCGATATACCCCTCATCCCTAATCGAAACGACTGTGTTGGCTTGGCTTGGAATGTGTGTCGACCGACAAAGAGCCTGACAAATGCTACATCTTACAATCAAGCAAGTGTGGAAACCAAGATGAACAGAGAACTGAAAAATACTTTTGGAGGTGTTAGACTTGCTTTTCACGAACAAGGTCCATTCAGAGAGCTCGAGTTATACCAGTGTGTTGCCAAGTGTTGTAGCGGCTACAAGCACCTACCAAAATTTTTCCTTAGCTTTGTTTTGGAGCCTCCCTACCAACCATCCTTAGAAACATGTCTTGCATCGTCAAGCACATAGGCTTTAGTTGTTTCATAGAGTCTTGTCAGCCTGTGCATGCAAGTTTGTTCCAACTCCTTCATGGGCTACTGTCCAAACTTAGTGTTAGTTACTGGTTGAGCAACTCCCTCTGGGAATTGTGCAATTCTGGAGGGGAACCTGACTTCCCTCCATAAATTGTGCAAACCCAGTTGGACACCCAGCTGGGCTCCAACATTGTGCAATTATTCATGACAGTCTTCCTCTCAAAAATTGCACAATTCATCCTAAGATAGCTGCTCAACCCAGAAATTGCACAATTTTGGGTAGCAGTCACTTGCTACTCCTATAAATTGGGCAATCCCTTTGGGATAGTGAGCCGTAGCTAGGAGAGATATTGTGAAAATTAGTCAGGCAGCCTACTAGGCTCATAAATTACACAATGTAGTCAGATTGGCTTCCTTGAGAAAATTGTGCAATCTGACCTAGGACAATTGCTTAGCCCAGAAATTGCTCAATATTGGGAGACAATCACCTGTTCCTCCCAGAAATTGCGTAATCCCTCTGGGATAGCCAACTCTGCTCAGCCTAGGAACAATGCATATTTTCATCCCACGCTCGCAGATCAATGCATTTGCCTTCAAGTTGATCGGTTCCCTCTGGGACCGAGAAAAACTGATTTGCATATATGGACTACTTTTCCCAAGGCATCATGCAAAGGAATCCCTAGATTTAGGTATCTATTTTATCAGCTAGAGGTTACATGCAAGGATCATTTCAGAAACATCCGCCAAATGTCACTTTTCTTAGTTTTGTGGCATGCGCGTCATAGCCTCAATTTTATCAAAACTTATGAACTAGACACTGCAGAGCCCATTCGCATCGATCTTGCATCTCTGACATCCCACATCACATCTAGGAGTCGTCAGCACATTCAGCTCAACTAGTTTTGGGTAAGCCCACTTCACATGTCTTGCGTTGAGTTTCTTTTGCTTTTTGTGTTTCGGCTTGTGTGAATGTTGTCTGCGTGATTTATGTGAATGATTACTATAATTTTCATGCATGTTAGCTTGTACAAGTGTCGTTTTGGTTTTCGTTTGCATCTCACTGTTGTCGCATGCATGACACTGTTTTTGCATCGACAGTCACCATCGCAGTGACCCGCTTCACACACATGCATGCGTCTCATTTTATGAATCTTGAACTTACTATTTTCATGCATAATCATTCACTCTTGTTTACACTCATCTCATCATGCATTCAAACTTCTCATGTGTTTAGTCACCCGTTGTCCAGTCTGGGCTGCCTTGGCCCGGATTGTGCCTTGCCCGGCTAGCACTGCGCATTTTTGGAAGCAAAGGCTCTTCCTTCCCTTGAGAAATTGTGCAAGTATGGCCCAACACTGACCTCTAAGCTTGCATTTCACAATTCTTGGAGGTAGTGTCTTGTTGGCCCCAGAAACTGTGCAATGTAGTTCGTTAGTTGCATGTCACTACTAACTGAAATTGGGCATTACATATTTTCAGTCCTTAGCAGGATAGGATGGACTTTCCATTGTGTAGTTCCAGTAGTCAGTTAGCATCCCAGCAGCCTGAACTGTGTCATTCGCAAGCTTAGCAGTCAGTGTCCCAACCTCCCAAAGAAAATTGTGCAATCTTCACGAACAATCACATAGGGATGTTGCATGTTAGTCCTCCAATATTTTTTGGTTTTCAACTACCAGATTTCTTTCCATGAGTGTTGTTATGTCTCCAGGTATCATAGGTGTCATTTTCCTCCTAGCAAAACAGGTACACTGGCTTCTAGGAGAGCAGAGTCAAAGACACCGTTAAGAGCACAACTGGCGATGCAGTTGATCAAGTGTCTATGAAATTGTTCATGGAAAATGATATCTAAATTAATGGAAACGACATCACAACAAGTAGCATCATCAGCAACAGTAAAAGGAATCCCACCTGCATGCAATGAATGCAAGAGGAAGGTTGTTGATAGCATAAAGGCATATCAAAGTTGCAAGTTCAAAGCAGATCCAATCATGATGAAAGAAGCTTTGGATATTGAGGCTATGAGGTGACGGTGCGACACGAAGATTGCACGAAGGTAGAGAGAGAAACAGAGAAGGAGTTGCATGTGCCGAAGCAGCAACTCAAGGAATGACAGGAGCTACAAAGATGAGAGAATGAGTTACAGTAGGAACAGGTACAATAGGGGGTGCAACATGCACAAACGGATGAAACTATTCCCGTACAAGTTATAGATCCATCCTAACAACTGGCACGAAGAAGACAAGGTGAGAAGTGCTACTGATCATATGCAAGGGAATTCAGTAGCATGCATGTCATTGTGTGCACACATGCGATCCCACCCTTTTTGACACACTCACTGAAGTGAAGATAAGGAACAAGTCCGACTGGAGCTGAACATGTATTCTGACAAGTTGATGTGCATGACCAGCAGCACATGCTTGGAGATCAGCACAGACACTATGCATTAGTATGTTGCTGGTCTAGCTGCACTCAAGATGGTGATGCACATATTATTAGACGAGTTGGACAGAGGAGCCATATCAGTGTACCCAGATGTAATGGAGGCAAGAGTTTGCTTTCATCAAGATGCCACCATTGAGCGCACAAACACCATCACAGACGACCAAGCTTGGCATCAGTTTGCCACCATTGACCATCATGAGGATGTCAAAGAGTTGGTCTCACCACAACGGTCTGAGTGTTAGTGATTTCTTGCATTGCTTGCTCAAGCCATTTTGTCTCACATGCGCACATGTGCAGATTGTATGTAATGTCTTGGAAAGTGGAAGTTCAAGTGTCGATAGTTGAATGTAACAATCATTGAGTAGTTGAAGAGTCATGAGGGTAGATGAACATTCACAAAGAGGAATGTCAAGGGTCACCCCACCCTTTGTTATTTATGGTACCTCATAACTCATTGTAGAGGATTTTGGTTAGCCAAGCTTCTGATAAGAGTATCTTAGAGAGATCTTAGATAGCATTGTAACGAGCCTTGGCTTCTCCACTATGTAGAGCTAGTATATCTCTTTGGAGGAGCAAGCAACAATGATTGTAATGTTCCGCTGTCAGAACTAGTGGTTGGTCATGGTTGTAATGTATGATTGGAACTTTCATTTCTTAATATAACAGAGCCAACACGTTTCATGCATATGTCGTATTTTATTTTAGCTATCTTGTTTTCTCTAAATGATATATGTATTTGTTTTCTTATGCATGCATGTGTAGCTATTTTCTGTATATGTACATATGAAACTTACTGAAATGTGATGTTGGTTAACCATCACTTTGGATTGTTAGCTTACTTGCTTTCCATTTTGTGATGCATATTTTCTCGTGTGTTCCCTTCTTAGCCACGTGTTTGCACAGGTTTCCAAGGGGTGCACTCACATTGCCCTCCGTGTGTTAGAACTGTTCATGCACCTTCCTTGACTTTCTACATATGTCACACCCTTTCTACCAACAGGGATATCTTACTTTCCTCTGCGTGCAATCGTGGTCAAGGCGATATCGTACGACCCATTGTTGGGACTCCTACACCAAACAATCTGAAGTCTAGTTGGGACTTATTAACGGGGAGATCCCCTGACATGTTGGTGGGTCCAGCACCATCAACACATACCTATTCATAATCATTCTCCTTGGATGTGTGGAGGAACTTTGTGATAAATTCGTTCCAATTGTGAATAGAGGAAACTGGTAATGATTGACACCATCTTTTGGTTTCACTTATGAAAGTTAAAGTAAAGATCCTATATAGAACGTCTTCATTAATATTGGAAAATAAGAATTTATAAATTTTGAATAAATTGAAAAACATGATCAAATACAAAAGAATTAATCTTACCATCAAGTTTTACCTTCGACAATTGCCTTACAATTTTTATTGGAGTGGTGGTAGATGCACATTCAAAGATACAACTCCAAATTGGAAGTTTAGAAGGAGTCATTGTAAATAAATAAAAACTTTAAAATACAAAAACTCCAAAAGGACAACTTGTCGTTGGCCCTCCTTCTAGCACCAAAAATTGTTGATGGCCTAAAATGATCAAAACCAATAACAAGGGGACCAACTTGTCAAGGCCCCAAATAAGCCCTTATTTGCTTAGAATGGAGATTCTGACTAGTCCAAATGGGTCCAGTCACCCCTCACTCTCCCTGCTGACTTGTGGTATTCTTAATTACTTATCAACAAGAAGAGAGAATTTATATTTACCCTCTTGCAATTAGCTTACAAGAAAGAAACCCTTAAGTTGACATAAGGGCTCAACAAAGCCACCAATGAGGTTGCTCCTGTGTAAGGAGACTTCTACAAATGCAATCAAGTAATCTAACTCTAAATCTAAATGAAATGTAGAAAAATAACGAAAATTACTCTAACTCGATATTTAGGAGATAACTCCCAAATACCAAGTGCAAGGATTCAACAATAATGTTGAATTAATGTAAGTTGTATAATAAATATCAAGTTGTTGAAGTAGTTTTAACAATTGATACTATATTTGCGGGAAAAACTTCCCTAAGGTAAGGGTTGACAACCTCAACAGATCAAAGGCAAACTATCAACAAGAAGCATACATTCAAGAAAGAAAACTATATAAATGACCAAAGTTGGGTTTGAGAGGAGTACTCATAGGTCCTACATTTGATGTTGATCCCGTAGAGTCCAAACCCTCTACTTCCTCTAAAGTGATGAGACCTAGAACACAGTTCAGAGAATCATATACATAACAGGTAGTTCATAGTGCATGCATAATAAACATGTTATATCATCAAGCATAAATATACAAATCATGACATATTACACATGAATCATAAAAAAATGAGATCATAACACATCGAGAACAAGAAAAAGCTTCTTTATTGGTATCAACAAATAATAGTGGATAGATACAACCTCATCTGACCACGACACCAATGAAACCTTCCTTTGGATCCGTCCAGCCCAAGCCTCAAAGATCACCTCTCAAGCATGTGCAAAATGATGTCATATAATGAAGGATGAGCATCTATGCAAGGAAACAAGGGTTTCCTATGACTAGGAGTGCAAGATGCACAGGGAAAATCAGACTTGATCTAGAGATAAAAAGGACTATAATGTCGATATACTATCTTCTTCTATGATTAGGCATTCCCATGAGGTGTATAAATACCACCAAAAATTAGTTGATTTAGTTAGGCCACGAGCTCCTGTAGGTGGGATTTTGGTGAAACCCGTAAACCTCGCTCGAAAAATAGGATATATTTTTATTTTTTCATATTTTAAATCATATACGTGGGTTTTGTATTATGGTACCTGCGTGTGTACACGCTTTTGAAAAGGCAGAGTCATGTATGTAATTCAAAATACTTTTTTTTAATAAATGATCAAGTCTGTATGGGAAAGGGTTTCCCAATGCCATATCAGAGCATCAGAGTTACATGAGTGTTGAATGATGCTATAACATACTATTAATGTAGATAATTCTTTGTCTAGATATTTAAAATGATAAAAAATGTGTCACTAAAACCTAGAAATAATTCGCACAATTTTAATAACACAATTTATTTTATGATGATAAATTTATGAGTAAATAGTTACTCAATATTTGTTCAAATACAAGAGAAAATCAAGAATAAATAACAGATCTATGAAACTATAATATTAGATAGTTGATATTATAAACAAAAAATTGCATATTTAATAATAGTGCAAAACATAGAATCCTTAGCACACATTTTCCATCAAAAAAAAAATTTATATTGACAAATAATAGTATTTGAATACAATCGTCAAGTCCTACTAGCACAACTGGTTGATGATGGGCCTCGTTAGCAAGGAGACCCAGGATCAAACCTTATGGGGGGTGGTTGTTCCCTATGCTAGGGGGAGGAGACATGCTAAAAAATATAGTCAACTTAGGACTGGTGTGGCCCAGGCCGGGTATGATCCCCAAATAACTTTAATGGATTAGAAGCCCCTGGGTTGCAGCTCCTCAAGTCATAGGTCAAGCCTGGAGGATCACAAATAACTTGACAAATAAAATAAAAAATTAGTGTTTGAATACAACCAAAATCCTATGTATTTCTTTCTCTATTTTACAATGAATATCTCCGATAATCCTCCCAAGACCTTCAGCTCTACTAATAGAATATGAAGTTGTAATAGTGCATGTCTTGCCTCTACAATAGATATTTGACCTCAAAAGGAAAATCCCCAAAAACTCATTTTGAGCATTCTCCCTAATCCTACCACAAAAATCCTCATCATAGAAGTGCAAAGAGTCACCCCTACTTGCAGGAAAAGGGAACCTATTCTTCTTCTTCTCACATTCATTTATAATTTACAAATTAAATTCTCCAAATGAGAGTTGTTGAGGAGAAATTTAAATTTCTTATCTTTCGCTGAGAAAAATCTTTGATTTGTTGCTCCAATCACCGTAGCTCCAAATCCTTGAGATTGATATCTTGAAACAAATTCCTTGGCAAAAAAACCAAAGATAAAATTAAAATCAGTTAAAAATCAAGAGAAAACTCAGATTTCTAAATTTGCGAGAAAAAAATAAAAATAAAAATAATAAATAAATCTAATTTTATAAATTAATAAAAAATTAATCATTTCCCTTGTTTTTCCATGGAGAAAATACTAACAATCTATTAAACTTGGAATGAATTAGCAACAAAAATCTTCCTAGCCAAAGAAATTATTCCAAACAAACCCAAGAAATTAATTTTAGGTAGAAATTCATACCCCTCACTTCTGCTAATTTCTTGGAGAGGTAAATGACCAAATTTGGTCAAATAACCATTTTAGATTCTTCTCCTTAAAAACATGTTTCTAACAAGCTCTCATTTTTAGATTCTTCTCCTTAGAAACATGTTTCTAACTGCCTCTCATTTTCCTTATTTGGTTGAATAAAACTCAAGAGATCGCTTATCAAAGTCTAAGTTCTAAAAATTACTCAATGTTTTTGCATTTTTTAATTTTTTTTTGTTATAATAAATTTAAATTTAAGATTAAATTAATAATATTTAAAATAAAATAAACTAAAATATATAAGAAAAAAATGTAATAGAATTAAAATAAAATAATTAAAAACAAATTTTATAAAATTACAAAGGATAGGCACTTTAATGGTTTTAAAATATTAAAAAGAAAAGAAAAGGAGATGAGACAATAGTAGGTATGTACAGGGAGAGGGATAAGGGAGGCCTTATATAGAGGAGAGGGGCCCGTGAATGGTGGGTGGAGCATGGGCCTCACGTATATTAAATTTAAACTTTTAAACTTATATATACTTCATGTCCCTTTTGTGTGTTTAATATGACATATGGGAGCTGGGGAACCGAGGAGTATTCTCACTTTTTTATATATATTATATTTGTTATGTGTTATTTTATTTGATTTGATTGTTTTATATATATTTACGATATCTTTAATATAATATATATAGTTTTTAATTAATTTTTATTACAAAGTTCTAACATATACTACACAAAGTTACCTTGAATCTTTGTGGGTTTTTGTAAAATTAACTTTTAAATTAATAATTTAAATTAATTAATTAAATATATTTACAATCATTTAAATAAAAATAATTTAATTAATCTTAATACTATATTAATTTAATTTAATTAAAATTTAAATAAAATGAATAATAAACTTACTTTACATATTATCATTAATTTATTTAGAATTTATAAACGCATAATTAAATTACATATTTTATTGTTAACCTCTCACCTCTCTATTTACAATTTAATCCTAAATAAAAAATAATTAATTTATTTTAATTAATTAATGTTAAATTTAAAAAATAAATAATTAATAAAATTAATTACTATTAATTATAATTTATTTAGAAATTATAGATCATAAATTACATATTACATATTTTATTGTGAGAGAGCGAAATTTGACTAAAGTTTGATAATAATATCTTTCAAACCATTAGTTGGAATGAGGCGAAACTTGAACCGTTGGAAAACTGACAATAAAATGAAAATAATGAAGATGTCAAAAATAAAAGTCAGTCAAAATTAGCAAAATTAAAGCATACAAGAAATGACATTATCAAAATGCATATAAAGGGCTCTATAATTTTAAAAAAATTATGGGAAGGAATTGTGGCCACAACACCATGTAAATATTTCCTTCAATAAGAGAAAACACCACCATTACGTTCAACTTAAATCTTAAAACTAATACACCAATAATGTTTCTAAATTTCCTTCAATAAGAGAGAATAATGTTTATCAAGGTTGTCTATAAAATATTTGTGGAGTCCCTAGTCTACATTTCTTAACACTTTTAACCAAAACAATTCATACAATGTCAGTACCCAAGATAGTTGACATTGCAAACAATCACTTTCATGGATGTACACCACAAACTTTTCCTTAACCTGGCGATCAACTTCATTCATGTTTAAATGTCAGGAATTAATGTTTAAACTATTTTTTTACCTACCTTATCATTTTGTACTAATGTGAATTTTGAAGTTTTGGACTTCATAATATTTTTAATCTCTAAGAATAATTGAAGGCTTCATTGTGTACTAATGTTAATTTTAAAGTTTTGGACCTACAGATTTTCTAAATCTCTACTTTAAAAATGATAGAATAAGGTTTCAAGAAATGTTTTAGGTACATAAATATCTAAATTATATGTTAAATCAACTTTGTTAGCTCCATGAATGAATACCAGCTTGTGCAATTTCATTTCAATGTACACATTTTGTATATTCAAATGAAATAAGAAGTGCTCATGTAAATTCTCATACCACCATTGTGTAATGTACCCCCTACTATCCCTAGCCCCTACTATGGGTAGTAAAGGAAGTGAGTTACTATGTTTCCCTGACCTCCAAGGTCGAGTTACAAAAATGGGGTCTAAAATTTTCAATCTTTTTCGACTTCGTGAAAACTTAAAACAAATGACATCATTGTATTTTCCTCATCAAGGCCTATACAACGATATAAAATTTTCCTCAATCTGACTCCTAGATCAAAAGATATGGTCATTCAAAGATTAGCTTATTAGATGGCACCACATCACTCTAGTCTGCCACATGGTTCCCATGTTGCTATCCAAGTCAGCTACCTCTCTACCACATGGAAACACTACCCTAACTACTGAATTGCTCATAATTGTGTCACATATTAACCCCTTTCTATGGTTCACAAGGCCTAACATATCACATACATATATAATATACATAATGTATGCGAGAGCAGGCCCCTCTATGGCGATGTCACCCCAGGAATAAAATTCCAAAGGAATTGCACCCAAACCCAATGAAACTCAGTGGGGTAGGAGTGTGAAGGTTACATGCACCCCTCCTTCGTGTTTCATCTTAATACTTGTTATGATTGTGTGCTCAAGCTCCACCCTGTAATATTGTCTCGGTCGATACCACTCTACAATATGTTCAAACTATTGAGGTTACATGGAAGTCCACCTGGCCATCTATGTTAGGTCTTTATAAAAATAGTGCATTCCCTTATTATTAGTGTCATTTTAGCCCCTTATTGTTATTGTTGTGCCCATGTTGTCCCCATATTGTTATTATTGTGCCCCATAGAAGCCCACTATTGTTATTGTTGTGCCCTTACAGTATTATTGTTATGTCGGCTCTGATTATATTGTGACCCCTTAGACTCCTACATATAGAAAGGAGGTATTGTCATTTGTATCATCTAAATTTTTTTCATTTTTGTAATGTAAAGGAGGTTTCCCCCTCAAAGAGGCTGATTTTGAAGTCGTTGATCTATCTTTTTTTCTATTTTGTGAGTTGGTTGCTTAACATTTGGAATAAGAGCTCGATATTGAATCGATTGTATCTCCGTAATTTTATAATAAAAAAAATCTCCAACCCTTAAAGGATAACTTAACTTTGGCACAGAATAGAATGAAACAACAGGCGGATCAACATCACAGCGAAAGAAGTTTTGATGTAGGTGTCTGGGTATTTCTACGGCTACAACCATACAAAAAAATATCCCTCAAGCAAGCTAAGAAGGATAATAAATTATCACCAAAGTATTATGGTCCATACAAGGTGTTGCAAAAGATTGGTACTATGGCATACAAATTGGAACTTTTTGCATCTTCCCGAGTGCACCCAGTTTTCCATGTTTCATGCTTAAAGAAGGTTATAGGTGACAAGCTCCCAGTTCAAACAATATTTCCAGAACTTGACAAGGAAGAAAAATCGTATTGGAACCTGAAGTAGTCACTGAAACAAGAACTCGACAGCGACGAAATCAATCAATTTCAGAGTATCTCATCAAGTGGAAGAACTTACCCGCTGAAGATTCCACATGGGAGGATGAGAATTTTATACAGAAGCATCGAGAACTACTCAAGCGTTGAGGCTGACACTTTTTTGAAGGAGAGGGGCATGTTAGGTCCCTATAATACTAGTGTATTCACTTATTATTAGTGTCATTGTAACCCCTTATTTTTATTGTTGGGCCCATGTTGTCCCCATATTGTTATTATTGTGCTCCATAGAACCCGACTATTGTTATTGTTGTGCCATTACATTATTATTGTTATGTCGGCTCTGATTATATTGTGACCCCTTAGACTCCTATATATATAAAGGACTTCTTTTCATTTGTATCATCCAAGAATTGTTCATTTGCATAATCTAAAGGAGGTTGCCCCCTTGAAGAGGCTGACTTTGAAGTCATTGATCTATCTTTTCTTCTATTTTGTGAGCTGGTTGCATAACAATCTGCCACTTCAACTCCACTTCAACCAACCACATGGTCATTCTCCCTTCACATATGCAGGTGGGCCCTCCCACTACCACCTCACCTTGGGAATAAAATATCAGCAGGATTGCGCCCAACTCCATGAGAAATTGCTAGAGACAAGGTGTTGAGGTGATGCTAGTAGCTCTTTTTTCTAGGATGATGTCATCCTTCCACGTGGCTCCACTCGAGGAGCGCTACATTTCACTCATTTACAGGTTTATTTCCCCTACCAAAACCAAAAAAGTAGGTGACACATTTCCTACCTCTCGGGCCAACACATGGCTCTAAGACCACCACACTGATTGTGGGTCCCATTTAGTCCTCAACACTTGGCTCTAAGGCCACCAAAATAGTTTTGGGTCCCATCTAGCCCTCCACTGCATGGTAAAATTAAAATTTCATGTTATAAATAAACTTGAGGGTCTAATGCCTTACAATGAAACATGCCTCATCATAGGCTCCACTGTGCCATGTCGTTCCCATGAATAAATCTCGACAGGACTATCCTGGGATCCCATTGATTTCTCTAGGGTAAAACCTCTAGGGCACATGAACTGTGCAAATTATTCCTTAACATCTATGGCTCAGATCTCAGTCTCAAATATGCCCTTGATTATGGCTCCTATCCATATGGTTCGACAGGGAGCCCTTTATTTTAACCCCCAACAGATGAATCTTGATCCCCGCTCTTAGTGCTTGGACATAGTGCCTGTTCACATGATGCATAAGCTCAAGTTGCTTTTCCTGTTCCAGGCCCTAGACTTCTATCCCCCGTAGCGCATGCATTTTCATATATGGTTTGGGGTTTTCTGCCCTTAGCACTTGGTTACAACTCCCGTGCACATGGCCTATACTGTTCAAAGGAAAATCTCTTAGTTTTGTGAACCTTAGAACTAATTCCACCATTGCATTCAATTTGTCGAGAGATTTTCGATGATATAAATTTCATCTCAATCCAAGTTTGAATTGAATGTTATTCCCATTAAAACTTTGGCATATTAAAAGACACCATATCATTACAAGGGCACCACATGGCACCCATGTGACATCCTCCTCACCCATGTGGCACTACCATGCCATCATTGCGAGGTCAATGAGGAGCTTAACTACGGTAGTTCAGGTCATTTGTGCATTAGACATAGTTTCCATCACAAGAAAGGCTAAACGTCGAAGATCAGTAATCAAGTGGTGCCACCCTAGTTCACATCATATTGGAGTAGGGCTCTACACCATCCTCTTATATCATATCCATGTTAACTCAGTGGCCCAACATCCATGAGCCAAGTGGTACTACTCCATGACAACTTCTTTTGGAACAGGGTGACCAACCTCTTCTCTTCACATCCTATCAAAAATACTTGATTCCTAATGCCTAAGAGCTTGGTGGGGCCTACCCTAGCCCATGTCATGTTAGGCCAAGGGCTATTAGTTGTGAATCCCCACACATCATTTCCACACCTAATGGCCCAAAGGCCAAAAGTGTAGTGGGGCCTACCTTGGTCTATCTCATGTTAGACCAAGGAATTTCGGGTCGTTCTCTTAGTGATCCATTCAACTGCCTCAAAGGTTAAACACCTAATGGGCCCATCCCAAACACTTTTTAGCATCAAGTACTATTGACCCATTCTCTACCTTATTTATTCAAATGCCCTGAAGGCCAAGAGATCAATGGGACAACCAACAACACCTTTTAACATCAAGGCCCATCAACCCATTCTCTACCTAATTTATTTGAATGCCCAAAGGTCGACAACCTAATGGGCCTAATCCCAACATATTGCAACATTAGAATCTATCAACCCATGTTTCATTTGATTCATTCGAATGCCCTGAAGGCCAAAACGACGGTCTTTCAGGATCAATGTCCACCTTTGCAAAGATATGATAACCCATAACATGTAACAAGGGTACTAAATTAGTTCTCATTCATAATTTAAGAAAGGGGACATGGTCTCAAAATCCAACTTTACACATATTTTAAACTATATAAAGTAAAACTTGAGTGTACATAAACCTACAATTTACCATATTTATGATCTAAGTAGTTATCAACACAACCTAGGTGTTCATTCAATTCATAGCATGTGATTTTGTTTGAAAATCACAAGTATGGAAGCATACTCATAGTTCAAGTATTAAAGGCTGATAACAATACATGAGGAATTGCAAATCCTCTAGTAAACAATCACAAGTCGGCTAGGTGAATATCTTATTGCATTCCTTAACCATGCTAGTCAATTAAAATAACATAACGCACACAATTAACTCATTAGCCATAAATACAATATTGGACAACACATGAGATGGATTCCAATGTCTAGGTGGTTTATCTACTACTCTCTAGTAGTAAAAAACATAGTGACCCACTTTTCTCTAAGTTCATTCATAAAATTGATCAATAGTTCAAATTAGACATAGGTCTCAACACTCAACTCCATAAATTCTCTATCTTCTACATTCATTTCTCCATAATTTCATGCTCATGTTTGAACGTCCTTTGACCTAAATTAGAAAGAGAGAGATAAAGTAAAATCACACACAAGAACCAGTGAGAGAAACAAGGCAACCCCACCCCCCCACATGATTGGTAACTAACCAAAGAATATAGTAAAAAGAATCCCTAGATGGACAACTCTAGATGGATTAACTACAAATGAACTCCATTTATCTTTTGTTGTACATATATATTTCTTCCTCTACATCCCTTCTTATATCTAAGAAAAATACCCTTTAACTCTTCAAACTACTCAAGAAATTGGGCACTAACCTCTTTCTTTAATTTTATCCTCAATCTGCAAGGGGGAATGGGCATCGTCCTCTTCCCTTCATTACCCCAATCTAATCTCATTAATTCTCTGCAATCCATTTAACTCTTCCCCCAATTATATCTCACCACATTCTTGTCAATAGGTTTTATGAGCTAGCAACTAGTGGCTCAACAATTTTATTCGACCAGGTTCATGGCTTTCAAGGAATGCAAGCAAGCTTCCTTCAAACAATAGATCCATAAGGAAATCCTTCCTTCATTTGTCAGTTAAATAATTAAATACTTAATTTTGTGTTTTTACAACATATTACCCTAGAACAATGTAAACTTTGAAACATAAAATGATACTGTTACCCGTTTCGTAGAGATAGAAAAAAAGTGACCCGATTTTGAAAAGGGGTGATGCAGAACACACGTCTTTTTTAGAGCATAGTTTTTGGCACTTTAAATTTTTTTATGTACATTGCGTTTTAGAATGGTAGTGATTTTCATGTTGATTTAAAAAAGTGGTAATTATGCATCATGCCTTTTTTTTAAAAGACCTATTTTTTGACTTTAAATTTTCTAATGTATGAAATGTAAATAATTATTTTCTAAATTTAATAATTTTTGAAGTGGTCTTCTTCTTCATATTTTCTTGCTTTTCTTTTTTTATTATTTATTTTTTGTAGCAAGGTTTTTATTGTTTTTCATATATAAAGAAGAAGGTCGATATTTTGAATTTTTGATATTCTACATATTTATACATTGTTAATTAATTTTTCAATCCACATGAAATAATTGTCTCTAAAAAACAATAATTTTTAATAGTTGACATAAAAATAACCATTTTGAACATAAGTACAACTAAAAAACTACACGTTTTGATTATTTTTTGTAAATTTTTACTAGAAATAACATGTCAAAATCACAAATTTTATAGGAAAATTTTAACTAAAGATGGTTAAATAATAGTGTTGTTGTTGTTGTTGTTGTTGTTGTTGTTGTTTTTTTTTTTTTTTTTTTTTTATGAATTTCATGTGAAAAAATAATAATAATCACTATTTTTGTTCAAAAAAATAATGATTAACATAAAAATTAATGCGAAAATCACATAATACAAATATTGAACGCATAACAACCTTAATTGAGTGCTTATTCTTCTCATAAAATGTCAAAGTCAAAACATTATAACTATAACTAATTAATAGTTACAAAACATGAGCTTGATTTCCAAGCATAACTAAAATTTAATCAGCAATGTCACGTAATCCAAACTCTTCGTCCTCTAGAGTTTCATCATTATCTTCTTCCACAATATTTTCTGCTTCTTTTTACTCATTTTCCTCTTCTAATGCATCTTTGATGTCTGCGAATCTCCCAATCTATGCCTTTCCAATCATTCCGTGTAATGGTGGTTTGGGTTCCTTTGCCTTTTTTGCCACACGTGATTCACTAAAGTCCCCTTTCTTCAACCCAATTTCTTGCATTGCATATGGAAGAAATTGAAGAGCATTAATTCTTTGTTGAATAAAATTGCACTGTATTGGATCTTTTTCAATGGCAATGCAATTTCTTTCTTTTTGAAGGCAACATGCCAGTGTTGTACCTAATTATCAAGCACAAAATAAATAATGAAGTAAATTAGTACAATGACATATAAATTAAGAAATAACATATTAAAATTCAATTCCATATAATAAAACTTACCTGAGCCAGAAATTAAATCCAGAACCCAATCCCCTTCATTTGAACATATGTCTATAAGATAGTTAATCAATAAATGTGGTTTTTGATAGATGTTAACTATCTCCCCTTTTGCTTCTTTGTCTTCATATGTTAGTTTTCTCACAACAACATCATAAGTCAATATTTGGCTATGACTTTTTCTATCTACCCGATTAAAAATCATAGACATATAGCTATCATCTTTTGGCCAACTATCAATATGGATGAACTCACAATCATTTATAAATATTTGATCTTCACGGTTAAGAAGATATGACTTTTGCCTGTAACATGAAATAGTAAAAGTTCAAATAACTGTTATATAAATGATTTTTTTAACAATAAATCAAATATAAATTTAAAAGTCTTACCATGTAAGCTGCATCCTTGAATTTATTTTCCCCTTGAAGCTTAACAACAACAATAACCTCGGCGACCCAACAACCCGTGTGGTGGCGGGGCGATTCTCAGAATCGCCCTGCCGCCCCCGCGGGTCGTTGGGCTGCCGGGGTGGGGCGACGACTATCATCAGCCCTCTGCCCCACCCCGGCGGCCCAACGGACCACGAGTGTGGCGTGATGATTTCTAGAATCGCCCCTCCACCCCCGCGGGCTGTTGGGCCGTCGGGGTGGGACGGAGGCTGTTCGTAGCCCTCCGCCTCACCCCGATGGCCCAACGACTGTGGGGGCGGTGGGGTGATTCCCGAAATCACCCCGCCACTACACGAGTCGTTGGGCCGCCGGGGTGGGGCGAAGGGCTGTGGACAATCCTCCATCCTTCCCTGGCGGCCCAACGGCCCGCGTGGTGACGGGGCAATTCCCAGAATCACCCCGCCACCCCTGTAGGCTATTTGGCCTCGGGGTGGCACGGAGGCTGTCGGCAGCCCTCCGCCCCACCTTGGTGGCCCAATGGCCCATGGAGTTGGCAAGGCGATTCTCAGAATTGCCCCACCACCCCCGTGGGCCGTTGGGCCGCCGGGGTGGGGCAAAGGTATTCGAAGCCCTCCGCCCCACCCCTGCAACCCAATGGACCGATGGGGTGGCGGGGCAATTCTGGTGGCCGCCGGTGTGGGGCGAAGGCTGTTCGCTACCCTTTGCCCTACCCCGATGGCCCAACGGCCCACGGGGCTGGCAGGGTGATTCCGGGAATCACCAGACATCCTCCGCCCCACCCTAGCGGCCCAACGACCCACGAAGGTGGTGGGGTGATTCTCGGAATCGCCCCGCGGGCCGTTGGGCCGCCGAGGTGGGTGGAGGTTGTGGATAGCCTCCAACACACCCCAATGGCCCAACAACCCGTGGGGGTGGTGGGGTGATTCCGGGAATCACCCTGCCACTCGGGCAGGCCTTTGGGATGCCGGGGTGGGGTGGAGGGTTGCAAACCAAATATACATAATTGCATTCAAAGAGACCATATGCTAGTAACAATGTTCATTAAGTGTTTCAAAAAATAATCATGTAAACCATCCATGTACCATTCAATTCATAAACTTGCTTACTAACCATAATTGTAGAGACGTATTGCAGTTGTGAAAAGATGAATCCTAAGTGGTATCTTGTCTTCCTAAAACTTGGTTTCAGAGATTAGGGGTCATTATGTAGGGTCAATATGCAAAAAACAAGCTCAGAGAAGAATTATGGTCGACTTTGGATGGTTTATGCACAGTGATACTGGATCGGGACAGAGTACTACAAGATTAGGTCTGAGAGCACTTTGTAGGATTAAAAGGTGATCTGAAGGTGAGGAAAGATGGAATAAGTCACGAGAAGGGTTTTTGAAGCTCTTTCCAAGATTATTTCTCCTCGGGATCCCATCTTGCACAAGAGCAAACAATGGCCTCTAACAAATCTGAAAAGAGCTCTTTGTAGACAATTTGCTTGAAGAGGTTGTTGAGGAAGGAAGGAAGGTGTTGATGATACAATGAAACATGAAAATTACAATGTTCAACCATAAAAATCCATAGTCTCACCTGAACACAAGAAATATTTTGATTTTTATACTTGAAAAGACTAAAATACCTAGTTTGCCAGCTAGTTTGTCCTCTGAGTTATCTCCCTAAATGACAAAGAAAATGAAATGAAAATAATATGGGGTGATTTTTTTTATTAAGTAGGATTTCCCAGGACTCCAATACAAGTTGAATCACTCTAAAACACCCTTGCTAACATGCATTAAAGATTAGCAGAAAATTACTACTCTAAAAATCAGAAATTCAAGAATCAGTGAGCTAGTTAAGCTACCAAATGCCTAACCTGATCAAGTGAAAATACCATGGGGTGAATTTTTTTATTAATTTGGATATTTTTAGGTTTCAATACAAATTGAATAAACTCAAAATAATTTCATTAACACGTTCTAAAATTTAGCATAAATTTATTACTATTTTGCTACAGGATACTTCTAGAAATTCCAAAATTGTGAACTAGTAAACCAACCCAAGTAGCTCAATGATGAATATGAATTTTCAAATTTTTTCTAGGGATGCATAATGATTTTACCTATATAAATGAACTAAAAAAAAAAAATTACTTCAATTATTTAACCAATCTAATCTATAACAAATAAAGCATGAATATTAAGAGCAGAAATAAGAAATGCGAGAATAGGAAATGCAAGTGAAGAAAAAATCAAAGAAGATAAAGAAATTATACAATAGGGCTCTGAGGCTCATGGGATGGCCAAGCCCAAGGATACTCGAAGTCCTATGAAGGAAAACAAGACTTAGAAGCTGAAAATGACACTAAACTTCATTATTAGAATCAATCCAATTACATCCCTACTAGAAATGAAAGTAGAGTTGCTAAATAACATTTTTTATACACAAGGAGATTAAGAGGATAATTCAAATTGGTACTTATACAAATTGATGAGGACACATTTTTATTGAATGTAGGTATCTTTCCCCTTCAAAATTCCTCACAAAGTGGATCTGTTTCTCAACAGTAGGAATCTCCATTAAATACTAAGTTATGACTTCTCCTGTTGCAGGGAACACATCCCTAGATTTTCTTAATCAGTGGAGCTTCAGAATTTGTCAATGATTTTATGATATTTTATTAATTTAATAGTCCATCTTGTAGCAGGAGAAAGTCCCTAGATTATCTCATCTCCTAATTCTTCATATTATGCCCAATATTCTCACAATATCCTACAAAAATAAATAATATTAGGCACATAATATGAAATTATCTATAAACCTTCCTAAGAACTTCTTAAAACTAAAAAAATAGTATTAAGTGCAGAAGGAGAGATTTAATATAGCATTTATGTTCCTAGGAAATGTTAGATGGGCCTTAGTCTATATCTAATTTGGAGGCCCATCATACCCTTATTCAAATTGTTGCTCACCCTCTCAGAAACCTACTTGTCTTCTTTCATCTTCTTTTCTTCATTCATTCCCGTGTAGTTACCCCAACTAGTTGAAAGCATTTATTTTCATTCCCTTGTGTATTGTAGGGTCTTCTATTTCCTCGATTTCTATGAATCTTGGAAGGGACCATTACACTCTTCTACAACCTTTTATTGCCTTCTCTCATCTTCAACACATTTTTAGAACCCTTAGGTAACGCACGGATGCAATACGGTGCATGTTGTAGCATCCCGTAGTAGCCTTGTAAATTTCCTATAGCATCATGTATCTATCCTATAGTAGTGCCTGGAGGATGTTGTAGCAACCAATTTGCATGCAAAGAAGTGGTGGTTTTTCCACTTTACTTTTATTTTTACACTTATTTTTTAATATTCCTCGCTATTTTTTTTAACAACATTGCATGCAAAACATTGAGTTAAGTGAGTTGACCCCACTTATATTTTTTTCTCTTTTTTTTTTCTTTTTTCCTTAACAATATTCCATGCAAACTAAACTTGGAGTGTTTTAAGTGAACTGAACTAGCCCCCACCTAATTTTTGTACTCCATGATAACATCTCACTTTCTTAAGCATTTTTTTCACTTTTTTCTCATTTATCTCCCACACATGTGGGTGTCCTTCAGATAAATGTTATGTGACTTGCTCGATAAGGTTGAGGCTTCCTGCTATTAATTTTGGCTATAAAATACATTTCATTCTCACACTTTAATATTTTCTCAATATAGAATAGGTTTGAAGGGTGAAGTTAAGGAGATACATACTTGTGCCTTACCATGAGTCTTTTTTTTAGTAGGATGCTATTGTAGGTGTGGAGGTTACCTTTCATGAACCTAAAACTACATGTGATAATATACTATTGATAGCCTTGTTTATGGAGGCCTTATAGGTATTTTTGTTGTTGTTGTGGTAGCTTCATAGTTCTAGTTCAAATGGCCAAAATATTGTTGTTGAGATGCTCCTGATGTGAGTGTTGTAGTTGATAATTTGGTGTTTGCATGTAATTTCTGAATAGACGTAAGGCTACTTTTCTTGTCTCTTGAGTTGCCATATTTTCAGTTTCATTGCTCCATGTACTTGTTTGCTCTGATTTTTTTTTGTGGGGTTCTTTTCTTTGAAAATATGTTTGACTAATTGAAGCTTGTCAACACAGTTTCTGCAAGAGGTGGATTAAATGCTTCTATTAAAGGTGGACAATGATCTTGTAGTAGCTTTGCATAGGTCTTGTAGGTTCCCAAAACCAAGGAAATGACTCTCCAATGCTTTCATGATAGTTGGTTCTTCATTCTAGTGTTTTCAATTGTGGTCCTATAAGGTTTGTGCAAACTGCTACAGGATTGTATTTCTTCCTATAACAGTCACACATACTCCTCTATGACCATAATAGCTTTTAGATATTGCTTCCAAAAACATTGATAATTCATGGTCAATTAGTATGGACAATGATCAAAAACCTTTGTTGTGGTGGAAGTGATAAAAGAAGGGGTGAAAATGGGGATTTTTTATGGACATAGGTGCATATTTGGGTGGTAAAGAGGATAAATGGTATGGAGGATGGATGATGAGGGTGTGGTGGACCCCTCCTCTTTTTATAGATGAAAAACACAATATTTGAACCCTTTTTCTATACTGATCACAAACCTATAGCAAATCTGGAAAATCATGTAACAGTTATGGGACAATCATGTAGCAGACTTGTTTAACCCATATCTCTCAAATGGTAGATTCGGTTCACCTAAAATATTTTTTAGCATGTTTCCATCATCCTTATGCATCTCCTCATAAAACATCTTGTCTAGTAGATCCACGGTTCTTGAGAAAAATGAAAAATGGATGTAGGTGATGGCAACCAATTTTTCAAAAAATATGCATCAGAATTTGCTAAATTTTTTAAGCATGTTATCATCATCCTTATGCAGGGATGCATGGTTTTCTAGATATAGTCAAAACATTTGTTTCCTTGTGTATTTTAGCAATTTTTGGTTATCCCTTAGAAGCACAGAGATTTCTTGTACTAACTATAGGACAACAAGAAAAATAAATGGGGAAGGTTTGGGAATGATGGGTTAAGGCTGGAAATGGATGAGGGTGATGGATTGACATGACCTTGGTCCTTCTTGATCAGTTTTCATAGAAGGTAATAAGCTCAAGGTTGATTGTTTTTTACTTTCTGCTTGCCTCACTTCTCATTTATTTATTTTTCTATTTTGTGGCACTGAGCTATTTCTTTTCCTTATGTAGGTGGAGGAGTAGTTGCAAGCAAACACATAAATGCAACTGGAACAAAAATTATCTTTTTTATTTTTTCTTTAGGCCTACTGACTGCCTCAATGAAGTTTCCAACCAGTACGTCTGCCTAGGTGTTGCAAAGAAGGTTTTCACCTAGGATCTTATTATTTTGTATTTTTTTTCCTTTTCTTTTTCCGAACTAATTAATCGCCTCATAGAGATTTTCAACTAGTGAGCAATCTCAAGCACCTCAAAGGAGATTTTCACCTGAGATATTTATTTTTTTCTATTTTTTTAAGCATAGGAATACTTCCAATGGAGCCATGTATGTATCAAGAAGATAAATACACTCATATGTAGGTTTGAAAGATGTTCTTTACGATATACCATCATATGAGAGATCGATTTCTTTTTTGAGATGAGATCAGGAATTTTTGAAGAAGAGTGTGTTATTGCAACTTAATGATTGTCTAGAACCAGATTTCAACATAGTTGTGATGCCCTTGGTTCATTTGCATATTTGGATCACTTTCAGTTTTCTCTTCTACCATGACATTCAAATCTTCTTCTTTTTAATGATTATTCTCTTAAACACATAGAGGATCTGATGGTAAACATGATGGAACTCTCACAACCTATGATTCTAATGTCTTATCTCCACCAAGTGCAATCCATGATTCTTTGGTCTCCTCATTTGAATCATCTTTTTGTGAATGTTTTCCTTCATTGACATCAAGAGAATCTCTTTTCTGCAATACTCTTTTTAATCTAAGATGAATACCATTTAGGTCAATAAGATTTATTTCAAAGTGTTGTACCTCAACATTGTAAGTGGGTTGAGTTACTTTATTATGTAGGTTCAATAATAGTTGTATAGG
>APFE031123292.1:1908-65661 GCA_000404065.3 Pinus taeda
TCTAGCCTTCCTATCATCTCTTAAGAAGACATCACCACCATCGTATTTCTCATACTCGCAAAACCACTCTCTATGGGGAGTGAAGTGAAAGGATGCATCTGAGTCAATTAACCATGCCTCATGATCGACATGTGTACTTGAAGAAGCCAAGTACACATCTCCACCTTCATCTGAGGTGGTTTTCGCATCTGCAGAAGGAGCATCATCAGATCCCTTTCCTTTATCAGGAGCTTTAGATTTACAATCCCTTCTGAAGTGCCCTTTCTTTCCGCATTTCCAGCACACCACCTTTATAGCTTTTCCTAGAGATTTAGATCTCCCTCTAGATTTAGATCTCCCACTCGATGACTTATTTTTGTTTCTGTTCGAGGACTGTCCTCGTACAGACAAGGCATCACCATTCTAGTTGTCCATATTTTTCCGTCTCATATCCTCTATCAGTAAGGCTAAGACTATTTCATCAAACTACAAAGCAGTTGCATTGCTACCTATTGCAATAACCAGACTATCCCACGAATCTGGTAGAGAACACAACAGAATGATGCACTTATCTTCATCTGAAATTTTAATATCAACAGATGATAACTGACTTACCACAGTATTAGACGCATTCAGATGCTTTGTCACCGAGTATCCATCTTTCATCCTCAGGTTATACAGGTTTTTCCACAGAAATAGTTTATTCACCAGAGACTTAGATTGGTACAAAGTCCCTAACTTGTCCAACAGAGCCTTCGCCATAGCTTCCCCTGATACATTCAACAATACTGAGTATGAGACACACAATCGTATCTTTGCCTTCTGATCCAACTTCTTCCATTGTTCATCGGTCACTCTCGTTGGTTTAGTACCCAGATCTATCGTGATCCACTGATCTTTATCCACCAACAGATCCTCCATCTTGAGTTTTGACAACTCAAAACTCTGACCATTGAACTTCTCAATCTCTATCCTTCTGTTGCTCCCCATCTTCTTTCACCACCAGAATCGATCTCGCAGATCTCCCACTGAACAGGGTCTACCACATGCCCGAGCGAAACCCCTCAGCAACAAAGGCGTCCCCTTGAAGCCAAAACAGCTCTGATACTAAATGTAGGTTTTAACCCCGTACAGAAATTACCTGCATACGAATTTTAAATCATAGGAAAAATAAAAATGCGAGAGCATAACACATAAAACACATATACACAGAGATTTCCCACTGGATCCCAAAACCGGGACTACCAGCTTGATTTTCATTATGTTCCTTTCAATGTTACAATACATATTTATACATGTCGAAGCATCTAATACCATGGACCGAAAACCATTGCGTCCAAAACCATGGACCGAAAACCATAGGTAGGTTCACCCAACCTAATATAGGGTCTGAAAATTTTTTTCCTGGGGAGCTGCCCCAGACCTCGTAGAGGGGCGCTACCCGCCCCCCTCAAACCCCCTGGATAGGGGGGGTTTTCGCCCCCCCTATGACCCCCCCGCTGCGCAATCGGCTAGTCGTGGAAAGAATATAACACAACCCAACAACTAAGAGTAGAGTTGTTATTATATTGATTACTAGGACTTGGAAATTTAGTTTAATTATTGTTAGTTTTACTCATTTAATAGAGCTCTAGTCACTAGTTGAGTTAGTTGAAGGTTAGCTGATTAGTTCATATTGTTGTGAACTCACTGATCTCTTAATCAGCTAGTTAATCAGCTAAAAATAGACACAGTCATGCATGAAATGCAAATTTCCTAGTTGAGGTGGAGGAAAAGGCATGTTTGTATCTATATTTGTATAATATTGAGTGTGTAATGCTTTTTCACATAGGAGGTGATCAATTCCTCAAACTATTGTGTAAGGAAATATGGAATTCATCCTACTTTTTAGGGCCCAATTCCTCCAGGATTGTGCAAGGAAATAGCAAGAAGTTGAGGCCTTGAATTGGCTAAGTGTTGGCCAGAGTAGGACAGTTAGAAGGAGAACAATTTTACAGTGTAGAGTGTGCTTGAAGGTTTAAAAAAGACATTGTAATAGTTTCTCATTCTCAGCTGATTAATGAAAAGTAACGAAGGGGTTTTTCACAGTTGGGTTCCGCTATAAAATAATTGTTTTCTTGTGGTTTTGATGGTTTCATTTCATTGCATGTGTCTCTAAATTTTGATTTCCATTATGCATAATAGCAGAGGAAATTTGTAATCTCTTGTTATCAATTTGAATTCATCACTAGTAGCAAATTTTTATTAATTTCTACAGTAAGTGAACATTTTATTTAAAATGAAAATTCAAGTATTTCATTTATGGTTGAATTATTGTAATACATAAATAAATGAAACTCATCAATAGTTTATGTGTTCCAATGTTGAAATCAATGCACACTATTAAGATAATTACTTTTAAATTTATGTATATCTTACAGCGGGTTACAACAAATCAAAAATCAAGAGTCTACAATGAAATCAATTCATCTAGTACAAGAAATCAAATAGGATTAGAAATAAACATCTATACTAAAATCAATGCATCTAGTGAAAGCAATCAAATAGGATTATAAATCAACATTTAAATTGAAATCAATTCATGTAGTGAAAACAATCAAATAAGATTAGAAACCAACATTTACACCAAAATCAATGCATTTAGTGCAATCAATCAAATAGGATTAGAAATCAACTATTGCTCTAAAATCAATGCATCTAGTGAAATCAATAAAATATGATTAGCAATCAACATCTATAGTGAAACCGATGCATCTACTTCATTGAAAAACTAAAAATTAATGAATTTCTAAATCCAATTTCTTTTACAGTTTGTAAAAGACTTAATTTCTCTTACTCTATGGTTAATAATGTTCAATATTATATAATACTATATAATATATGTATTTTTATTTGTGTGAATCTTTCTTCCTCTATCTCTCTCCCTCCTCCATCTATGTATCAGTCTCCCTCCATCCCTCTTTCTCTCTCTTCTCCCCCCTCTCTCTCTTTATGCCTCTCCCTCCCTCTCTTTGTCTTTCTCCTCTTCCCTCGATCTCACCCCGAGTGGTGTGTGTTGGTTATATATATATATCTAATATATATCTTCTCTTCATTGTATATCATCTTACATCCTTAAACACAATCCACTCCTCTCTCCATATTTTTCAATCTTTCTTCTCCCTCTCTTTGTCTCTCTCTTCTTCCTCTCTCTTCCTTCCTATATACTATCTCCTTTTGTCTCTCCACTTGTATCTCTATCTCACCTACCTAAACATATACACTCTCTCTCCATATCCATCTATCTCTCTCTCCCCCACTCTCCATGTCCATATCTCTCACTCCCGCTTCTGCCCCCTCTCTCTCCTTCTATTTTTCTTTCCTCTCACTCTACTCTTTCCCTTACTCTCTCTCCATCTCTACCTTATCACTTCCCCTCTCTCTTAACCTTTATCTCTCTATGTCTTTTTTATTTCCCCCCTCACTCTCCCTTTCCAACTCCATCTCTCTCTCCCTCCCTCTCTCCTTCTCTCTCCACTCCTCTCTCTCTTCCCCTCTCTCCCTTTCTCTCCCACATCCTTATGTCTCTTCCCTGTCACTCTACCTCTCCCCCACCCTGCAACTTTGTTACTATGTCCCTCCCTATCTCTTTCTGTCTCCCCTCCTCTCTCCTCCATCTCTCTCTCTCTCTCTCTCTCTCTCTCTCTCTCTCTCTCTCTCTCTCTCTCTCTCTCTCTCTCTCTCTCACCCTTCTCTCCTTCTCTCTCTTCTCTCCACCTCTCCTTTCTCCCTCACTCTATCTCTATATCTCCTTTTTCACTCCCTCTCTCTCTCTTCCTCTATCTCCCAATTTCTTTGTTATTCCCTCCTTCTATCCTTCTCTCCCTATCCCTCTCTTTCTTCCTTACATTCTCTCTCTCTCCCCTTCTCCCAACTCTTTCTCTCTCCATCTCCCCCCATCATTCCCTAATACCTTGGAATGATTATCCAAGACTTTTTAGAGATCTAGAGAAATAGATGATTTCAATGTAGGAACCTCTAGTGAACATAATTGTACAATTATGCCTCTTTTTTCTTTCTTTAGAAGCTTTTTTCAGTCTATTAGAGGTGATTACATTTCCTAGTTTCCCTGTGATACCGCTTAATTAAACTTCCTTTCCTTCTAAAGAAAATTTCATGAAAGTTTCATGAAAATTAAAAGCTATTGTACCAAGGAATGTAGCGATTGGACTCCTAGTACAACGTCAACACCACCCATTGGAATGGAAACCATTGGCTATTCAATACATATTCTCTAATCGATAGCTTGATATTATGGCACTTTCCAGAGAAATTTATGGTTCCTCCACTTGCAACCATCACTTGACACTCTGATGCTAGATATAGGAAGCAATTCAATTCCTTGGCTATCTTAGAATGAATAAAATTATGGTTATTGCCTGAATCAATCAACAATATTACATTTTTCTTCTTGATATGTACTTCTATCTTGATAGTTTGAGGAGTGGTAATTTCGGCCAATGCATTACAAGATATGGCTAGATTCATTTCATCTTTCTCGATATGATCTTTCACTTCATGAACCTTTTTCTTCTTCATATGCCCTTCTATCTTGAGAATTTGAGGAGTGGTAATTCTTTCCAATGCTTTACAAGATATGGTCAGATTCATTTCTTCCTTCTCTGGGGTTGGTTCCTCATGTATATCCTCTTCTTTTGATGTTCATTGATGCTTTTCTTCCTATTTCTGAGAAAACTAGTGTCTTTTCGATCTGCTATTCCCACTAAGATGGGTAGCTATCTTAGAAACAAACAATCAAAGAAATTTGTGATTTCCTTTATGTATGATAGATAAGAGAGAAGAAAATAGGACCAACCTGAATCTTTTGCTTGATTCCTTGCTTAATTTCTCTCTCCCTTGATAGAGCTTGCCATTCCTCTCCTACTTGTCCCACTTTAGAGAATACCTGTAGAGACAAAGTGACAAAACACCATCAAAGCATATCAATCTATAATATCATAAACAATGTGGAATTAGAAATACATTTGCCATACAATTGCATTTACAAATAAGAAGATTCACAAATACACGGTTGGATGGAGGAAAACTCAAAGAACTTTATTAATAGTAGAAATAGAAGAGAGGATTACAACCCAGTTGTCTGATCTAGCATCATCCTCCCAGCATCAAAGCCCTCTTCACCTCATGAAAAGAAAGATCACCCAACAATACAATTTTCCTTCTGAAAGAGAAACCAACAGCACTTCCTTACAAATTACAAAATTTCAGCCCCCAGATCTCTCAGATGAGGGATCCATTTATAGATGTCTTGCAAGGGTGTGAGTCAGCTCTGGGTTTTTTATTAGTGTCATTCCACTGATAGTTCTTGATTCCACTTGGAGATTTCATTGATCTCTTACTCATCCTTGGGCAAATTCAGAGAGGTAAGTGCCATAGGAGAAGTTTCTAGAAGATTCCATGAGCATCGACTTAGCAAATTGTCTTAGCCATTTGTCCATTCTCTCTCATCACACCCTATAGAAGGCCTCTTCAGTATGCATCGCACTTGGCTGGTGTAGTAGTCAGTATGCATCGCACCTTGACCATGGAGCAGTCAGTATGGTCCAATTTGGGCCAGTTCTGAGTGGCTTTTCAGGTGGAACATCTGGGAAATGATGTAATTAGTTGACCATGATCCTCTAGGGTATGAAACGACACTTTTAGGGGTTAAAGAGCCCTTGGTTTAACAACATATGTGATTGGGGCTGAAGTACCAAAATATGTCTATAACAGTTGCCCCCTAAAGCATGAAGTCGCAAATCTTTTGATGTTGAGTGAAATGCTTTATCAATAGGATCCGAGGAATTCGATCTGGAAGGTGACCTGTATAAGATACAATACAATAAATCATCATCATATTATTTTCATGATCTAGCTGAGGCAGGCATTCCCATGCTCAGCTTTATAAATTCATTTTCATGTGCATAGAACAAATAATCATCTCCAGTTGCAGACTGGCGAATCTTCATATGAAGGGTCATCGTCCCTGGCTTGGATGACCATCTATGCATCTTCTGTGTACATTTGATGTATTTATATTCCTGAATATATCATAGCCCGGATGGATGAAACTAGATCTAAGGTCTTCAAACTCGTTCAATCCTCGCCCGATGTACAAGTCGATCCATGTGAAATGATGTTCTGAAGTCGAACATGGAAAGACATCACCTGATTACTAGCCAATAATGTAAGTTGTTAACAGACGTGAGAGGAATCACTGATAATGATAATGACCCTCAAGGTACTACAGTACAATTCATGTGGTGTGAATATATGAGTCAATGTCAAACACCACACAAAATCTTTTGGTCGAAGGCCATTTATGTAAACTTGTCGCCGAAAGTGAGAAACTTGCCATTGAGGCATGTAAGCTTCAAAGTACTGAAAGGGTTTTTTCTAAGTCAAATTCTTGGATAATGAGCTGATGTCGACAGGAAGTGACCCTTCGTAGGAGGGCCTTGATGTTTCCCACATGTATGATAGGAAACAAAGCAAATGATTTTCTGGAGGTGAAAACAATTTGATGATACAAGGTTCAGGAATGGCGGTCATGAAAAATGGAGAGTGAAGGTATTGCAGTGGATGAGGTGTTAGTTGGGCGGAAAATTCTCTGAAGGAATTCTCTTGAACATATTGGTGACACTGAGATGGATTGGTAGCATTAACCCTGTTAGCACCTAAATCCGCCTTACGCTGAAGGAAGGAAAAATTCAGGGTAACCACAAACCACGCTCAGTCTGGTAGCTAGCCCTACCAGAACAGGAGAGGGCTCTCTCTGAGTCACGCTCAGTGAATAAGTAAATGAAATGTTCTGAGATGACTTATAGTGAAATATTGATCTTAGGCTAGTAAGTAAATATGGATACAAGAAACAATTTTTTATGAGTGACTGAGTTTCTGGGATGTTATGGGACCAACAGACAGTAATGAGCAGAGAATTTAATACAAAGGCACAGATTACTCCGTGAGGCAAGACAGGCGGAAAGTCCAGAAATTTAGTTTGAAATAACGCGGAATTGAGAGATTGCTTAGAAGGGTGAAAAGGGCATAAGTACATGAATCCTTTTCAATGGAAGAAAAACACATAGCATGAAACTTTCCCACAGGGAGAGCAATAAAAATGAATTCTACCTTATCTTACTCATAAAATTTTACTGGAAATGAATATGAATGAACTATGAAACATAAAGAAATACATATGAAACATATGGAAAAACACATTTTCTACACTCACAACTGCATGAATCTCATGAAACAGAGCCGCCGCCTTTCATTAATCCTCTGTCAAAATATACAATGAAGGAACAAATTTTATCTCCCACAGTCTCCCATAAATTACAAGCCGACCAACCCTTTCCAAATGGTTTGCATACAATAAATAGACTATGCCATGAGGAAATAGAACGGCCAAGAGTTGGGGAGTTTCTCAAATCATTACAAAATGGAGATGGAAAGCCAACCATTAGCTACAGGTGCAGCGTTACAAAAATGAAAAATGGCTTGGGTGATCGTTCGCCTTCCTTTGCCACTTAGATAGAAGCCATCCTCTAGTGAGAATAATTTAAATTTTGCTTTAGGTGCTGAAAAAAGGTAAGTGTAGATGAGCAGGCCCACTTGGAGAAAGTCGCGAATCGAAATTTCGCGAAACGGAGGTGAATTTGACCTTTCTCTCTATATGCGCCGCACCTAAATCTATACGTGTCGCGCCACTTTGGAGGCTATTTTTAGGTACTTGCAGGAGTCCAAATTGTGCCCAAGTGTGCTTGCTGGAAAGAGTGGCCTATTTATTTTCCAACCCAAGTGGAACTTTTGAATTTGGTGCTCATTTGTCCCTCCAAATCTTCATTCTCCCTAGACTGCTTCCTGTCTGTCAAAATAGGGGCAAATAGGTCATTTTTTAGGCGTTTTTGACCTCCTGGAGACTCAAATCATGCCCAAATTTCTTTTCCAAGCACCAGTAGTCATGATTTTGCATTTTGAATCCACAAATACAAGCCATTTGTCATTTGGAACTCCCAATCCTAAGTGCCACGCCAGTGGCGCGACGCACAGGGAGAAAAACCCTGTTTTGTGCCCAAAAATTTGTCAAGTGACAAAAAATGGCCCAAAAATGCTCCAAATTTCTTGGCCATGTACCATCAGTCATGGTTTTTCACTCTCAATCCAAAAATGTAAACTTTTTGTGATTTGGACCCCCGAATCCTAAGCACCATGCCCAAAACTATATGTGCCACACCCTTTTGCAGGAGCCTTTTGGAGGCCTTCTCGGTGTCCAAATTGGGTAAAGGATAGCTCGTTGGAAAGTTAATTGAGTCTAATTTCCAACCCAACTAGAATTTGTCAATTTGGAGTTCATTCGCACTATCAAAAATCAAATCTCCGAAGACTGATCAAAATGTGCCCAATGAGGCTGCCTCAAGGCAGAGTGCTATTGCAGTCAACTTGTGAAGGTGTTCCTCGACTCCAAATTGAGCTCATAATAGCTCATTGGAAAGATCGTTCTGTCTATTTATCATTTTATGAATCAAGAAAGTCATTTGGCTAACCAAGCTAGGAGAAAACTGGATTTTCCCAAGGTCACTTCAGAGGTGTATCAATTCTCCCAAGGTGATTGTATTTTTGACATTTCTCTAAAACCATGACACCTGTGTAAACTGTGAAGAAGGTTTTCCTTCCTTGGTTTGTTTTAGACAAAAACCTCTCTCATTTTTCCCAAATTAATCTTTGATTTCTCAGAAACATCATTTCAGGGAAACCTATCTCGATGTGTGGGACAAGGGTTTTGTCAAAATGAAGCGAAATGAAGGGGATAGGGGGCTTCTAAATTCTTGAGAAAATTTCGTGAAATGGGGAGGGATGTTAAAAAGTAGGGGAAAGTGGAATCTCAAAAATTGAGTGAGAGGAAGGGTTCCAAAAAGGCAAAACACAGGCTTGGCCTAGAAAATTGCCAAGTTGTAGCAAGAAACTACGGTTTGTGTGAAAATGAGGAATTTGGGGGATTTTAGTGATGGGAAGTGTTTAATAAGGTACATTATGGATAGGGGAAGGTGTATGAACATCAGGATACAGTTTTTTTCGATGATTTGAGCATCCAAGATAAATTAGCTTCAAAACCCTAGGAGAGGGACATGAACCTTGCCTAGGCGCAACTTAAGCATGAACAAGTAGTAAAATGACTCAGTGGAACTTGACATGATGATGAAAACCCTTTGAATGATGGTACACTCAGTTGAATGGTGACATGGAACATCATTTGGACAACTTTGACAAGGATAAAATCAAACCCTAGACCTAATGCCTAGTGACCAAATTTTGCTTAAAGACTCATTGAATGACAAAATTTGACCTTGCACCTTAAAATAACTTTGTAAGAGCATGTTTGATCACTAGAGGAAGGCTGCAAATATTGACACTAACAAACCCCAAAAGATGGGTGGTGTGGAGGATCAATGGTGATATGACCGGCGAACGGAATAACCCAACCCGATTCAATCACGGTGATGGAGTGGACGTGTCATGTTCAAGAGCGACCTGCTACCAATAAAATTCTTCAAGTTTTCTTCCCTTTTTCCCTAGTCATTGCTGACCAGTACCTATTTATTTTTCTCAATCTTGAGGAGGATAACATATGCTTGTTCTATGATTATCCTTTCGGACAAACCTATCGCTATGTTTTAGCGAGCCTAGCGATAGTGAAACTCATTCTTGTTTGGGTGGACAAGTTTGTCACTATTGTTTTAACGAGTTTAACGACAAGGATAACTCGATCCTTTTCATCTTTAGAGAGTTTGAAAAGGGAGGAAAAGGAAACTCCAGCAGTCCTTTTTCTTATCATAATCCCTTAAGTTCGAAAAACTATAAAATAATATGACAAGGATGACTTTTCGATTGTTTTAGTGAGCCAAAAAAGACAAGCACTCGATCCTTTTGTGGGATGATCCCTTAGGTCCAAAAAGATTAAAATGTAGAGGAGGGATGGTGCTTCCCTTTACATTAATAAGCTGGAAAGGCCAGTAGCTCGACAATCTTTTCATATTTAACGAGTCTAAAAAGAGATTAAAAGAGACTCATTTTTTAGGAAGGAGTGATGTTTTTAGGTAGCAACTGGTTCCAGGTAAGTTTGGAACTTCTCAAAACATGGCGGTGTGAAGAGGGTGGCTAACAAAATCACTCGTCGCAGCGTTTCCTCAAAAGGGTAAACAATAAAGTGGAAGCATATGATCGGCCAAAAGAATGGAGGTGATGGTAGAACACAACCAAGGCTCGAAAGGATGATAGCATGGTAATCACAGAGGTCATTTACTGAAGGTGGATTTATTTTCTAATGAGCTTGAATCGGGAGAAAATATGCTCAGTGGTGGGTTTATTTTTTAACGAGCTTGAACCTTTGGAAACATTGCTCATAGTAGTCATTTAAAAGATGTCTCTCCCTGGTAGGTTCATTTTTTAGTGAGCTTGCACCATGCAAAATTTTGCTCATTTTCCTTTTTATGTAAGCCAGAAATGACCAAACTACAGAACTAACTACACTAAAAGCTAAGGAACTACTAAGGTTAGGTAGGATAGTTTTGTCTTTTGTCTAGACAAAACACTTCCTTTGCTTCGTTCACACGCTGCAGAAAAAGGTCAAAGGTGGTTAGACCAATCATCTAACCTAAGAAGTTGAAACTAAAATGCTAAAAATCTAAAAATGCTAAAAAGCTAAAAAATGAAATTGGCCGGTTTTTTTTCGTTTGCGTAAAAAGGTTTGCATGCCCCCAGGCATTGAGAAAAGGAGAGTCTCCAGGTCACCATATGGAAGTCACTGCAGTTAAGCAGGATTGTTTCATCTGCGGTTAGACAAAACACTTCCTTGGTTTTGCCCACATAGTGGACAAAAGTGAACGGTATTTCAAACCCATCACATGACCTACAAGGAAATGGTGTTTCGGACCAATCACATAACCTACAAGGAAATGGTGTTTCAAACCAAGCACATAACCTACAAGGAACTTCTGTTTCAGACGGAGCATAGAACCGACAAGGAAATGGTGTTTCAGACGGAGCACATAACCTACAAGGAAACCTATCTTTTCAGCTAGGTTTGTCTGTCGAAGTAGACCAGGGTGCATGCCCCCTAAGCTTCATTACATTCACCGGAATACTTTCCATAATTAGGTGGATGGAATGAAGGTTGAAGAGACACTCTTGATGCAAAGAGATTGTTTAGGGATGATGTTTGACTTGGAGCTGTGTTTGAACCGGGAAATGAAAGTTGGTGGATCAACTATACCATTTTTCTTTCATGCGGGAAACTCATCACTTGAAAGAGTGTGGAAGCAATAGCTTCCATGCTATAAACATAGTCATGCCCAATGAATAGACTTTAATCTAATGCCCCTTGGACTACCATCACGTTCAAGTGAACGATTTTCCTTTTCAAAGTTATTAGCAACCTCAGAAGGATCCCTAATAGTCAACTGGTTCCTTTATTAAAGGTTGATAAATTTTGTGTCTCAGGCAAAAGCGATGGTGAACCAAGCACTTTCCAAGCAGTTAAGGAAAGGATACTCACTGAAGCCCCTTCATCTAGGATAGTGCCAGACACGATCATTTTGTAAACTTGTACTATGATTCGAAATGGCACATTAGATGGAATCCGGGTTCTTGCTAGTTGATTTCAATCGAAGGAAATGACTAGACTGATCAGAGACGGTACTGGATAAATGGCTGAATGAACCCCTTAAACTGGGGGACTTTCCTCCTATTGTAAAGGAACGGGTGGAGGCCCCCATGTTCATCAGACTGTGTATTAACAAAAAGAATTTGAATGACATCATTTTCATTCTCTTTGGAAATAGTATCCTCTAAAGGTGGACCTTCTGAAGGCAAGACTGGGTCGACTGCCATCTCAACCTGTTGACTTTGGTCTGGTATGGACTCAGAAGGTTCACTCTCAATGATAGGTGTTTTGATCAACGATTGAGTTATGCTAGTCAAGTTTTCAACTAGCGATGAACTTGGTAAGAGTTTCTTGTATCCAAGTGGCAATCACTGCGGTGAAGCAGGATGATTATGAGATATTCTCTTGGCCTCATCTAGAAAAGGACAACGGGGAAGGTGATGGTCTCCTTCACATAATAGACATGGAGTTTTGACCTTTCTTTCCTATCCAGGACTTTCATTTTCACTAGTTGATCGTGTGTTGTCAACCTGATCGCCAGTGGCCGATGACACTGGATGGTGTGAATGGGGAGACCATTCTCTCAAGATTCGCGGAATGCAAGGAAAACCGCGATGAAAGTGGTTTCCTTTGCAAATTAGACAAGGATATCTAGGAGATTTAATGTGTGGATTTTCACCAGATGAATCATTGTTGCATCCTTGCTTAACTAACTTCTTCTTCTTCTTCTCCTTCCCTTTCTTCTTCTTCTCAGCCATTTGGTTTTTTGTATCACTAGTTTCACCAAGCGAAGAGGAAGAAGGGGAGGGAGAAAAAAACGAAGTAGAAGGCGAAGGGACAACTTTAGTATCATCTATTTGCTGATTCGATTGCTAAGGAATCATGGTATTTTGAACGACAGAGGTTGATAATAGCCATACAGGCAGGCCAATTGTGATCCTCAAAAGGGACAATGTAGCCATATATGGAGCACCAATATCTCCCCAAGAAGAGAAAGGACTAGGATTCCATCCAAGACGGATTCCTTGATTGGTGGACTCCATTACCTCAACCTAAGATCAATGAAGGAACAAGGGTGTTATTCCAAATTAAATAAATTTGAATGACGTTTTGACACAACTTTGCTTTTTCAATTTTTAAGAGTCGAGAAAAAGCTAAAGATGACTCTAGTCACCTTGGATTTTTAATGAGCCTGAAGTGACAAGTGCTCAGATGGACCTTTTCTTTTAAGGAGTCGAAAAGGAACGAAAGTGACTACTCTGGAAATTTAGACAGAAGGATTACCAAACTAATCGCAAAACTGCAATATACACCTTGGTGGTAAATTAAAGAGAAATTACGAAGGGCTTATGTATGACAGTTAATCTTCCTGAATGTTGTGTTCAGTGCATTGCAATTGATAGGGTAGCAGACATGGCTTCCTATGGATAGAGGATATCAACCTATTGTGGTCTCCCAATATATACTCAACGGTAGGGGAGCACAAGTCTATACTAGCACTTTTCGTATCAAAGAGGAGGAATCACCCAACCTTCAATGAAAACAATAATTGCTAGGTTTTACGACACCATAACACATCTCTAGCCTAGACTTCTAGATGTGTTGCATTAGGTTTCAAAGCATTTTTATGTTCATTGAGATTTATTTTAGAGTTGAACTTGTTTACAAGTTTTTCTTTCAAGGTTCACCGCGTAATTTAGATGTAAAATTCCTAAATATGCAATCTAAAATGATAAACAATGATTTATTTTCTTTTAGCAATGAAAATCCTAGCTACTACGAAAAGAAGATTACAATTCTTTCAATAGAGAGCAAAAAGCACACACTAAATGCACTTTTCCTAAATCATTTTCCGCATACAGTCTAAATGCAAATGAAAATGCATGTATTTGTTTTTTTTTCTTTCCTTAATGTGAGAATCCCAAAAAGGAAAACTAAGTATAGATATGAACTATTTTCTTCAAGGCGATATTTTGACAATTTCCTTTTAAAAATGAAAGGAAGACTAAAATGACACTTTTCGATTTCGAATAGAAAATTGTTTTCGACACTTCAAATATTAACAATTCAAATAAAATACAATGGCAAAAGTACAATCAACTATCTAGACGAGGAAGACTTTATGATGCTCTTCTTTTTGACCCAAAATGGTAGTTACGATACTTTTACATGAAAAAATGACAGTTCGATTAAGCTACTTCTGACAAAGAATGACTGTAAATGATGGAAAAATACATAAAAAAAATTACAAATCCTAATCAAGGGAGGCTAAACAATGTAAAGGAAAGAGGCTTCAGAAATGAAATACTGATCATAAGTAGCAAATATGTCTATAACACTTATGGCCTTTAGTGTATTTTCTATCACAAATGTAACAAAGCCCTTTTTCTCTTTTTTCTTCCAATTGTTGTGGTGTAAACCTTGTAGGTTGTGGAAGTCTAGGAGCAAAAACATTTCCATATTTATAGTTGTGAGTGGTGGGATTCCTTGTTTCCATAATTCCGCTTTCAATTTTTCTTGCCAACCTAAATGCCTTCTCCAATGAATCAGGTTCCCAAAGATGAACGTCATGTTGAATGCTATCCTTTAAAGTCCCTATGAAGACATCAATCCTTTGCTTCTCTGGAATATCATTTACCCTTATATTCAATTTTTGAAAGTCCTCAATGTGCTCTGCCATTGAACCCTTTTCTTTGAGATTTATCAATTGGCTAAAGAAGGTGTTTCTCTTTGTATCCTGATAATATGCTATCATTTCCTCTGTGAAAATTGACCATGTGACAAGTGGTTTACGAGAACAAAGCCCTTCATACTATAAAAATTGATTCAATTCTAAATATAAAGATGCAATATGTACCTTTTGTAATAGTTGCACCTCATGGACATCAAAATATTGCTCCATATGTAGTATCCAATTTACCGGATCCTTGCCATCAAACTTCCTCATATTGCATTTTCTTGATTTTAGGAGCTCAATCTTGAAAATACTGTAACTCTGTAATTTCATATCTCTCAGTTATGAAATTATGACGTTTAATAGCCCTCTACGTCCTCTTTTCAATGCCACTAGTCTGATCGAAATTAGGTTCTCCAAGAAAGATTTATGCACAATCTCCCAAGATGACCTAATTATATACCTTTTGAGAAGAGCGAACTTGTATAAAGTGCCAGTGTCACTGTTTTGACCTTCGGACATGAAACTAATACATAGAAATCCACAAGTCGTCCTCTTTCTGTAACTTCTTACGAAACTTCAATCTGATGTGCAGAAGGAATGTTATGACGATTTTCCCACGATCAGATGTTTGAGATGTAGTTCGGGATCCTGCACAAACCTTAAATTTCTTGGACTATATCTCCGAAACTATAGCAAAAAAAGATCTTAAATTTAGGCCCGAGCTTCACAAAGTTTTCAGCTCAAACAGGTTTTAATTTCAGACTCTGAAACTTTGTAGAAAATTAATTATAGCAAAAATTCCATGATGACATGTTTGATATGGAATTCTAGATATTGTAAAAACCCTAACTTCCTCAGATCAGATCTACAAAAATATAGAGTAACAATATCTGAAATTTGGACCTAAGGTTCAGCGAGATTTCATCTGAATGGGCTTTTTGTTTTTAGCTTCTAAAACATCGTAGAAAAAAAGTTATAGTGAAAATTCTACGAAGACCTATTTGGAGCAGCGAAACCCTAGAATCCAGAGCTCCGACACCAAATGTTATGAAACTAGCTCACAAAAGGATAAAAGAGATAGATGAATGACTTAGAAATAAACCTCTTCGAGGGGGCAACTTCCTTTACATTACACAAATGAACAATTCTTGGATGATACAAATGACAAGACCTCCTTTTCCATATATAAGACTCTAAGGAGTCATAATATAATCATAGCCGACATAACAATAATAATGGAAGGGCACAATAATAACAATAGTTGGTTTCTATGGGGCACAATAATAACAATACGGGGACTACTTGGGCACAACAATATAATAAGGGGGTTGCACTAATAACAATAAATGGTTACACCAATAGTATAGGGACCTAACGTAATATATTTCAATAATAATATTGATTGTTATAGTAATAATAATATATGAAGGAATAACATGTCAAAGAAACAATAGTATCTTAAATCTACATTATAGACAAACAAATTTTTTCTGGTCAAATTATTAGCTCCATGCTTGACATTTTACATTATATTACATTTTACATTTTAATTTTATATATGTTTTAATTTGAACATTAATTAAACATATGAATCCCACATTTAATTTTTTGTTTTCCATATATATTTTTCCCAACATTTGAGAAATATTTTCTTACATCCCCGACACTGTGCTATAGAGTGCCTTGGTGCAATAATCCCTCAATGCAATAAATTTTGACAGGAAATCAATTTTCTTATGCTGTAAAACTAAATAACTCATAACTGATAGTGCACCTTGATAATAGAAAATAAGAGTTTACATCTAACATATACATACTATCTTTCTAACATGGTGAAAAACCAAGTTTGAGTTGTGTAGTTTGTACAATTTGAGTGTCTCACAAGTTTTCACAAAATTGAATTGATTTATACCTTTAGAAATGAGTTTACTATCTTTCTAACATGGTGAAAAAACAAGTTTGAGTTGCGTAGTTTGTACAATTTGAGTGTCTCACAAGTTTTCATGGAATTGAATTGATTTATACCTTTAGAAATGAGTTTAATGAAAAATCAGAGTCTTACCCAAAATTATATCACCAAATTCATGTTAAAAAACCAAAATATAAAACATTTAGACATCATTTTGTTTGTTTTCCAACCTAAATCCTCTTATATCTTGAAAAGTCATCACCAATTAGGCACGTCATCACCAATTGGGCACCTTGACCACCTACAATAAAAGTAACATTGTGAAAAATTTACCCATGAGGTGCTTGGTTTGAGTGAGGTTTTAGTTTCCACAAATTCTTAAGTTCAAACCTCTTGGAAATGGGTTGATGATAGTAGCCACTTTTGGGGGAAATAAACAACTGAAATTTACTCTGCACAAAGTCTCAAGTTCAAATATCATGGAGAGGGGTTGAGCATGGAAGCCACTTTTGATGAAATTAAACAATTAGGATTTAGTCTTCACAAAAGTCTGAGCATGGAAGCCATTTTTGAGAAAGCATCCAAACTCAAAAAAACTTCCAATAATAATACTTCCAACACTAGTGGCTAATAGTAAATAATAATACCTCCAACGTAATCTTTATTAGAGCGTCTCATTAACTGGGAGCACTTCCATCCCATAGTAGATACACTAACCCCAACCTAAACTCAAGAAAACATAGTAAAAAATGCGAGACTACCTCTGAAACCGGACCTCCGTTGCATGCGGTTGATGTACTAATCCATGATTTCTTTGAAGTCTTAGTGTCACAAGGATCCTCCATTTGCATGGGCTGGGTGTACTAACCCATGATTTGTTTATAGGATTCATCCGCGAATCTTCGTTTTAGGCCCGAGTAGTTACAAAAGTCAACTAAACACCATACATAATTCACCCCGCCCACAGTCTTGCCTGCTGGTTTCGATGAAACTGTCAAATGGCATATTTACAACGCTGAACAACCAACTTGCATGATCGTTTATGATATTTATGGTAAGTCATGCCACCTTATTGCATCGTTTATGATTATTTATTTCTATGTCTTCCAAGCTTCTGAATTGATTAATCACAAGTTGGAACTTCTTCCATTCCTGCCAGATCGATGGACCTTCACTCTATCCAACCGAGTAAGCAAGTCAAAATTCGTAAGGAGTTTGGTATTGGGTAAGTTGACTTTGACAATTTTTGAGTTTTCATAAATTCTGCGAGATCCCTCCGGACTCCGAGTGATCAACAAGCGCGCTGAATATGGATTGCAAGTTTATTTGTTGTGTATTGACGGTGCTATTTGGGATGCTCTTCACAACAGTGACTGCAAGAAGCTTTCCTGTTCTAGACTCAGGTAATTCTTTCCTCGTCAAAATTAATGGCCAAATCCAACATTAATTTATCACATCGCAATCATTTTTCAAATTGGTACATGATGGTTCCTGATTTATTAATATTACTACATGGATTTGGTTGCAGGTACTGTGAGATTCCAAACAGCTGGTGGTCGAGGTGATGAGAAAATGAAAATGTTTGAGAAGATGCGACACTTTAGAATGGAGAAAGATCATGAGCTCCATCGACCATGGAAACTGGCATTGAGACAACGAAGGCAGGTCTCTACTCCACCTGCTCCTCAGCAGAACGTCCACCAACCTCACTTTAGGTGGTCATTATAAGTGTGTACAGTTTTTTTTATTTTTAATTGTATTTTCCAATTTAGTTGGTCTAACTTTGGGCAGAAGCTTCACCCATGATCAAATATACTAAAGCTTATATCTCTGGGATAATTTGTGAAGTGTAAACCCCAGTTTTTATGTCTAGGATGATAGGTGAAGTGTAAACCCCCGTTTTTATCTCTAGGATGATAGGTGAATTGTAAACCACAGTTTTTATCTCGAGGATGATAAGTGAAGTGTACACTTTAAACATTGGACCAACTAGATCCAAAAACCACAAGAATCTCGTGTAAAATGGACAAGAATATATAAACCTAAGAAATTGGTTTTGATATATTTGACATTTGGATCTCAATAAAGGAAAACGGACGGCTCTGTATATACTTTCGCTGTGATACCTTGTTCGAATGATGCTCTCTGTTAGTTGACCTGTAATTTAACGCTGTCTCCATCTCATGGTATGAATTTTATTTGCTTAGTTACATACAATTTGCTTTTGTGTCCGTCGTTAACTGCAATACCATCCTGGCGATCTGTAACACCGTAAGTACGATTTCCTCCATCAATTGAACCTCTGAACATGCAAACCGGCTAATCCAATCTCTTTTCAATTTTCCCAGTACAGGCTCACCCATGCCTACTGTCACAATAACACTACTCTCAATCTATGGGATAATTACAACGTAATGCCAGCCAATTTCTGATAAAAAAACATGTAGGATAATTACAACGTAATGCCAACCAATTTCTGATAAAAAACATGTAGGATAATTACAACGTGATGCCAGCCAATTTATATATTTATATGTATGATGTTGATGTTTTATATCTGTGGATAAAATTTTGGTCATTTTTTTATATGCACTAAATTTCATTTTAAAGAGAATTTTATTTAACCCGATACATTTTTTTCCTGTCATTTTTATTTTTAGAAAATTGCAAAATTACTGTTTAAGGATTTTCTGTCAACTATTTTATATTTGAAAACTTAATTAATATAGTTTACGTTTTTTTTTCATTAAATCTTAGTATATCAAATACAATTTTTCTACTTATTTATTTAAAAGTAGTCGGTTTTGATGACAAAGAAGTATGATTTTATTTTTTAGAAATAGAAAAAATAGAATAATCAAAATTGTAAATAGCAGGTTTTGATGACAAACCAGAAAAACATTTAAATATTTCAAAATATTCCAGTTTCTATTTTTTGTTATCTTTTGATTAATATGTATTCTTGTTTTAAGTAAACTTTAAATATCAGTTTCTATACTTATTTATGTTTATAGACGCTGAAGAGAAAAATAGTTGAAAAACACTCTCAAAACTTCTTCCAAAATATAATTTAGAAAAGCGTTGAGACATGATAACAAATTGGGAATCACTAAATTCTTGTAGACTATTAATTCTTTTCTTTTTAGCAACACCAATACAATTTTTAGTGTTTTGAATTTGGAAACACATTGATACATGATAACAACTTGGGAATCAAGAACATTAAATGGAAATTTGTGCCCTTTGATATTGTAATCTCCATCATCAATATCTAAATAGACATACTGGTATAGAGATGACGTAGAAGATTTTACATGCTTCGAGGAGACGGGACGAGTCCAAGGAGGTTACGAAGAGCTAGGGTTTCAAGCTTCGGAAAGCGTTGAACTCCATGGAGGAGCACAAAGGGGGGAGCTCCACTCCCTCCTACAGTGAGGCCATAGCCAGCCGAGGTAAGAAACCGATAGAAACTGCTAGAGGTCCTTCAAGAGAAGGGAAAAAGAACGTTGAAGAGGAACAGGATTTGACCAATACAAGGGAGGACAATAGAACAAAAGAAAATAAGGAAGAAGAAAAGAAACAGGAAGCAGGAAACAAAATGCAAAAGGGGCCATGTAAACGTAAGGCTGAGGTCACACCTAGAGCAGTTTTAAATGATCCTGGTGTGTAGGTGCACACGGACCACATGCAGACCTATGCTATCATTTGTAAATTCATGGAATTATGGCCCATTGAAAAGGTGCTACAAGCGTGGATTAAATACCACTAGAAACCAAAAGGAGATAACCTACATCTTGGGTCAAAGGGTTTCTTCACTATGGTCTTTACAATTGTTGAGGACAAAGACAGGGTGTTTGAATGAGGGCCCTACTTCTATGTAGCTGGAGGCCTCTACATGCGGCTTTGGATGATGAATTTTGTCCTGGAGCGAGAGACTTTCACTTCGGTCCCAATCTGGGTAAGACTCTATTCCCTACCTCTAGATTATTGGCAAACTGAATATTTATCTGCCATATAAAACAAATTAGGGCATTTTTTCAAAGCATCTGAGGCCACCAGAAGGGGAAGTTTTTGATGAAGAATGGGTGCAAATAGTTGATTATGAACATATTCCTTTCAGATATCACAGGTGCCATGAGCATGGGCACCTATTTAGAGACTGCCTTCTCAGTAAAATAGAGAATAAAAGTAAAGCTACCACAGTGAAACACACTGAAAATTTTCACAAAGTGGGCTATAAAGGAAAAGGGGGCAAAAGGGGGCCAAAAAAACATTAAATAGAAGGGCAACAGGCCAGTCTGAAGAGGTTCCAAGTACTAGAAGAAGAGGAAGAGACAACAAAGGTAGATCAGGTAATGGAAGGCATCCTAGGGGAGAAGGAGAAAGAAGAAAATAGTGGGAAAACACAGGATATTAATAAACAGAAAGAAACTACGCTGAGTGATGGAGAACTGGAAATGGACCAAGAAATGACCCAGAGTGAGATGGAAATGGAGGATCATGAACTACAGGATATTCTTGATAGAGAACACCTAGATCTGGAAGGGTTCTTCAAACAGGGGACCATGGGATGGGTAGACTCACTACCTCAAGAAGAGTTTAACAGAGTACAATAGTTTTTCCTATGGAAAACTCAGGCTAAAGGGTTCAAAAAGCAATGAAACAATGAAAGGGAGGGAAATGAAGGTGTGAAAAATATGAAAACCACACCAGGATTAGTTCCTAGAAATCCAGGAAGGAAAAGAGCCAGAAAAAAGTAGAATGAGTTATTGATGGAATGTGGAAAGCTAATGATAAATTCAAGTAAGATGAAAGATCTAACCAGCTACTCCTTTAAAAAAAATTCATAATGAATTTCATATCATGGAATATCAGAGGTCTAGGATGTAAAATAAAACAAGGAATACTTAGAAATAGAATGAAACAAGAAGCTTTGGATATGATCTTTATCCAGGAAACTAAATGTTCCATTCAAAAAATAAAAGAAATACATAGTAAATGGCTCAATAAATATGAGTTTCTAGAAGTCAAGGTAGATAAAATAGCAAGAGGTATACTTACTCTTTGGAACCCCCAAAGGGTTGGCATAATAGATGTTGAGGCATCTAGGAATTATCTATCAATGGTTATTCTACCTATGGGAGACAGGGAGACTTATTTGATTACAAATGTTTATGGGCCCCAAAGACTGGATGATGAACTCAGGCTTCTAGATTCTCTTGTGGAACTAAGAGATAGACATGCAGGAGTACCATGGATCATGGGTGGGGGCTTCAACATGATCAATCACTATCAGAGAAAAAAGGTGGAACCAAAACTTTAAGTAAAGACTCTATAGTATTTCAAACTTTTATAGACAATATGAAGCTAGTTGACACTCATATGAGTAATGGCCTCTTTACATGGAACAATAAAAGAGGAGGAGAGTCTCAAGTAGCCTCAGAGTTAGATAGATTCATAATCTCAGAGGACCTTATGCTCATAGATAAAGAAATGACAGTGAGAATTCTCCCCTTTGGAGGCTTGGACCATTGGCCTGTACAACTTGAGGTTTAGGGCATTAGCACCCCTAAGAACAGACCTTTTAGATTTGAGAATATTTGGCTCACCCACTCAGATTTTATCAGCAACATTGCAAAATGGTGGATAGAATGTTTCTGCTACACAAAAGACTAAAATACATCAAGCTCAGACTCAAATATTGCAACGAGAATGAATTTGGTAATATTTTTGAAGCAAAAAAAGTTGTTGAAGGAAAAATGCAGGAACTCAATCAAGCCCTTATCAAGGATGGCTTTGATAGAGTAAGAAATGATCAAGTCACCAAGCATCATCAAGACTGGGAGAACTTATGTAGAAAAGAGGAGATATTTTGGAGACAAAAATCAAGAGCTCAATGGCTAAAATAAGGGGAGCGAAACACTAGGTTTTTCCACAGATCCACCATGGTAAACAGATCTCATAACAGGATCTCATTGATCAAGGACACCGGAGGTCAACTACTCAATACCAATGAAGATATAGAAGTTGTGTTGGTTCAACACTTTCGAAGTATCACAGAGGAGACCATTTTAGACAGATCTCATTTTATCAGGGACTTAACAAGGTACATACATAAGCTAGTAACAAGAGAGGATACTTTCAATCTCAATAGGCTAGTGACTGAAGAGGAGGTTAGTGAGGTCATCAAAGAAATGCAGAATGGTAAAGCACTAGGCCCTGATGGTTTCAATGTGGATTTATTTAAAGCTTGCTGGAGCATTGTCAAGAAAGATATTTTTAATGTCATGGAGGACTCCGGTATGAATAGAACCATTTTGAAGGTGCTCAATACAACCTTCATCTCTTTGATCCCAAACAAGACATTTCTCAAACTTCAAACATATTTAGACCCATAGCATTGTGCAATGTGGTGTACAAGATAATATCTAAAGTTATTTCCAATAGACTCAAACCCCTTCTTCCTACTCTAGTTTCTATGGAGCAATCAGGGTATGTGGAGGGTAGACAAATTCTCAATAACATCATTCAAGAACATGAGGTGGTTCATTCATTGTTAAGCAATAGGAAGGCAAGAATTATTATGCAATTGGACCTAGCCCAAGCTTAGGATAAGTTGAATTGGACCTATATCAGGGAGGTCCCTCTAGCCTTTGGATTTGACCATAACTGGGTAAGATGGGTTATGGCCTTGGTAACTTCTTCTAGCTTCTCAATTCTAGCTAATGGTTCTCCATCCAAGACTTTTACTCCTTCAAGAGGCCTCAAGTAGGGAGATTCGCTCTCCCCCTTTCTCTTTATCCTCATGATGGATGGACTTGGTCGATCTCTCAAGCATGCTAGAAAACTGGGTAACATCAAGGGTCTCCAACTCTCTGAGACTAAACAGGCTTTGACCCATTAATAGTTTGTTGATGACACCATGCTACAAGGCATCCCCACGGTCAAAGAAGCACTAGCTTATAAACAAGTCCTCAATGAATTTTCCATGGCTACAACTATGGAGGTAAATCTCTTCAAACCTAAGATTTTCTTCTTTAACACTAATATTGCTATTTAGAGGAATATCTCCAGAATTATGGGCTTTCGAAGGGATGTCCTTCCTTCCAAATAATTGGGAGTTCCTCTAACTGATAAACCTTTGCACAAGAGCATTTGGGAGCTGGTGAATAACAAGATGCAGGATAAAACCCAGAAATGGACTATTAGATCTTTAAACTTGGCAAGCCGGTTGGTGCTTACAAAAGTTGTGCTTCAATCAACCCCCATCTTCATGCTTTCAGCCCTTCCAACTCCAAAAGGAGCTTTGCAAAAACTTAGAAACATTCAAAGAGACTTTCTTTGCGGTAAGGGGGAGGAGAGAAAGAAATGGGCCTTGGTAGTCGGGGATAAGATTTACAAACCTAAAAACCACGAAGGTCTTGGACTGGATGATCCAAAATTGCTAAGAAACGTTTTAGGGGTAAAATTATGGTGGCATTGGGTAAAATATCCAAAGGCTCAGTGGGCTCGTATTTGGCAAGAAAAATACGCCAGCAATTGGCAATATAATGATCACGTAAGGATGAATGGCATCATAAAAGGCTCCTACATCTGGAATAAATCCTGGGAGAATAGAGGCTTAGTGCAAAAAAATAGCTTTTGGGAAATTAGAGAGGGATATCTTGCTTTGTTTTGGGAGGATAAATGGAAACAAGAACCTATTCTGCTAAGAGAAGACTTTGTGGACCTCAAGAAAGACGCTGATACCAAAGGGTCACTTAGGGTAAAATATTTTTGGAATCAAACCAATAGTGAAAGAAAATGGAGAACCTGGAAGAATATGGAATACAGGGATTATAGCCCCTTGAAAGCAAAAGCTGATGCACTTCTCACAATGTTGGACCAAAGGAAAATTATGCTTTCAGAGGGGCATGACCAACTTATATGGGGCAACAATAATGAGGGTACCTTCAATCTTAAGGAGGCAAAGCACATAATCTTGGAGCTAGATTGCAATGAACCGGATAGGGTTTGGCAGAACCTATGGAGGATCAAGGATGGATGAAACTCAAACTCTTCATGTGGCTAGTACATCATCAGAAAATTTTGACTTTGGAAAACATCTTGAAGAGGGGTGTTCTAGGACCTTCTAGATGCCATCTTTGTGAATCCCAAGAAGAAACAATGGAGAACCTTCTCAATAATTGCATTTTCACCTCTAGGTTGTGGGATACTTTTTCCAAAATTTTCAAACAGACAGACAGTGACAAAGGAAGCATTATCAATACCCTTAATAATTGGAGAAGAAACTTCTCTGATTATGAAATTCTTCGCTCAACTTGGGCTTTAACTCCAGGCTTCATAATATGGAATGTTTGGAAAGAAAGGAACTACAAAATCTTCAAAAATTAAAAAGTTCCTCCCAATACATTATTGCGCAGATCTTAAGACAACTTAAGGAGATGGTGGGAACTTTAGTGTGAACTTCCCCAAAGAATCCACCTTTAGAAGTTGAAATGTAGATGCTTCTTCAGTTGGGTATGCAGGGATTTATACCACAATGCATGGATAGGAAGGTGAAGAAACTGGTCAATAAGCCAGACTGTTGGCATCCTCCCCCTCAGGGTTTTTTGAAATGCAACATTGATGGGGCCTCAAAAGGAAACCTAGGTATTGCTGGTTATGGAGGGGTGTCAAGGGAAGAAAATGGTGGCATCCTTTTTATTTTTCATTTCCATTTGGGAAGAGCTACAAACAATATGACATAATTAATGGCACTTGAGCAATGTTTAGAAATCCTAAAGTCGGACAATCTCCATAATATAATAATGGAAGCTGATTTTGAGTTAGTCATTAACTTGGTCAAGAGAATTTGCTTTGGCACAGAGCCGGAAAAAGTCTCAAGACACTGGAGGTTGCTTTAGGTCTTTCAAAGGATTTAGTTTCACCTTTTGTTCTTTTGAACCATGAGTTTTACTCATGTGCGAAGGACGACAAATAAATTGCCAGACATTCTAGCCAATCAAGGGCTGATCTGCACCAAAAGAAAGGTCAAGTTGAGATGGCAAGAGTTGCCTCAAAATAGATTGAGGGAGAATTATCTCAATCAGGTGGATGAGGACAGAACGTTATTTCGAAACAGAGTCACAAAGAAGAGGTCTAGCTGATTCAAATTCAACATGAAGTGTTATTTCAGAAGTGATGTTACAATTGGGATGTAGGTCTTTGTCTACCTCCTTAGCCCAGGTAAGTGCAAACCCAGAAGTCTCAGGTGGAAGTTGCTCAATAGACAATGGTTCTTCGATGATCAGATGGAGAACATCAAGAATGGCAAGAATATTTTCACCGTCCTTTGGTTCAAGTGCCTAAGGAGTTAGGATGGTGCAAGGGACCGGAGTCCCAGCTTTCTCAGCAAAATCAACACCCCCACTTTACTTCCCGTGGTGTCAATACTACCCTTGGAGTGGTTTCTGGTTTATTGCATGCCCTTAAAGCTAGGAGCAATTTTTCTGAGGTGGGAGTGATTCCACTCACCTTGCAACACATGGCCAAGGCTAGGGAGAGAATACCGCTCCCATCACATGGTAATTCTCTGTGCTTTTGGTTCATGCGATATGATCCTCTGTTGTTGGATTAGGTGAGGAGAATCAATGATCATGGAAAAACATGGAAGTTGGTGGGTCCGGGTCTTTTATCGCGCGATAGGTCACAAGGTGATCGTGCAGTAATTATTTGTGCTTTTGGTTGATGCAATATGATCCTCTTCCATTGGATCAGATGAGAAGAATCAATGGTCAGGGAACAACGTGCATGTTGGTGGGTCCGGGTCTTTTATCGTGCAAGTTGGTGGGTTTGAGTCTTTTGGCCATTCACGCGTTGTTTATTTTGGATTTGAGTTACTTCGGGTCTGTTGTTTGGGTCTTTAGGACCTAGTTGGCGTGATATTTTTTGGTAAGGCTTTACCTAGGGCTAAAAGGTTTAGCCCATGGTTGTTTGTATTTTATGTAATTTTACCCTTTGAACATTTTGAATAGATGGCATGGGTCTTGCATTAGCAAGAAAAAAGATAACAACTTGGGAATCACTAAATTCTTGTAGATTATTAATTCTTTTTTCATTTACTAGCACTAATATGAATTTTAGTGTTATGAAATCTACATAAATATTTGACCCCTTTCTCAATCTTACCTTAATCTTAATTTAATAATTATCTGCAAACTATAGATCTCTTCCTCTAAACATACAACTAAATCCCCTTATGGTGACCCATAAAAAAAAACTAGGGCAAGCTTTTATCAATTTATTCTTGAACCAATATCCTTATGGAGCTTTCTTCCTCTATAGAAATTAATGTGTAGATTTGAAATTGCTCATGAAATTTACTAAATCACAAGACTCAATTTACTCTATTGATCTGTGGAAGCTAATTCACCATCTAGAACACAAATCATAGGCATGAAAAAGGAAACATTACACGTTCACTAATATTTATCTAGGGGAAAGCAATTGCCCAAACCTCCTTCCTATTTGTATTGCATTAATCAGAGAATAGTGATGAAATACATATCCTTTCTCAACCTAGAGCACAACCTGCAAACATACAGTCTATGCCTATGCCTGACTAGTTGACTATGGCCAACACTTAGCCAATTTTCAAGCCCCCCAAGCTCCAATTTCTTTGCATTTTTCCTTGAGGAAATTAGCCCCTATTATTTAATAAATTCCCTATATTGAATTGTGCAATTACTCTAGGTCCTTCCTCTTACTGCATGCACCACCTATACACATGGGAATAATCTATAATTGATAGTACACTGCCTTGGAATTTCTGCGTCAACTGGGTAACTCAAATTATGTGCATGCAACAATTATTTTGGGATAATTGATAAGTTAACTTGTTAATCACTGAGTGTGGTTGAAGTTCCACTCCCACAACTTGACTCCACTAGTTCTTCTGACAGTTAGAAATAGTTTAACTAACAATAACTCAATTTAACTGAACTAGATTGCTACAAATTAGAAAGAAATCATGTTGAAATAAACTCAACCTTCCACAACTCAAATTAACTAAGCCAACTGAGTGACAAGTGCCATGTCACCTTAATTAACTACCTCCAAAATTTATGCTAAAATAGAAATTCAAATTTTCTCTAGTTTGACCAAGGCAAAGTCAACTTCAAATTTTCTTGTTGCGTTTTTTAACACTCCCTCTCACAACAAATGGATTATCAACCATGACTATCCTGCGCCTGTGGCACTCAAACTTCCTTCTTGAAAAGGCTTTTTTCAAAATATCAACATCTTTTTCCATTGTCAAAATGTACTACAACATAATCCAGCTCTAAACACAATCCCGTAAATGGTTATAACAGATATAGATATGTTTAGATTGATCATGAAAAGAAGGATTTTCAAAGAATTTGATGAAACTCTAATTATCACAACAAATCAAAGTTTGATCCATCATCTAACCAAACAATCCAACAAGTATGTTTCTCATCTAGATTGCTTCACATGTTGCTTGAATTGCAACCATATATTTTTCTTATATTGAGTTGAGTGCCACAAATATTTTCTTCCTACTATACCAATAAACTATTGTAGAACTGACACTGGAAATCCCACCTTATGTACTCTTTTGCTTGATGAAATCCCTACCCAATTTGCATCCATGAAGCCACACAACTTCACCCCCTCTATCCATCTGTACCAAATTCCAAATAGGGTAGTGCCTCTCAAGTACTGTAGAACATGCTTAACTTCCCTCCAAAATAGTTTGGTTGGCCTAATCTTAGCTTGGCTCAACTGGTAGACTTCATAGCACATATCTGGTTGTTTGTTCACAAGATATGTGAGTGAACCCACCAACTGTCTGTAAATAGTAACATCCACTTCCTCACCTAAAGTGCCATCTTCCTTCCTCCAATTGGTTGTTAGAGGTGTCTCCATGGGTTTGCATCTATCCATGTGGAACTTCTTAAGCATCTTGTTGGAATATTTTCCATGATAGATAAACAATTCTCCATCATCTTGCCATACTTCGAATCTGAGGAAGTAGTGCATGAGACCCATGTCCATCATCTCAAAATATCTTGATAGGTTCTCCTTACAAGATTTGATCAGCTACTCATCAGCAGTTAAAAACAAGTCATAAACATATAAGACAATATTCAAGAATTTACCTTCTACCAAAATATGATAGAGCTTTGCATGCACTTCACTTTTGGTGAAGCCCAAACTGGTGAGATAGTTATCGATCCTACTGTACCAAGCACAATATGCTTTCTTGAGACCGTACAATGCTCACTTGAGTCTGCACACATGCAACTATCGATCAAAAGTCTTGAAGCCTTATGGTCGCTTGATATACACCTCCTCCTCAATAACTCCATTAAGAAATGTTGTTTCACATTCATCTAGTAGATTTTCCACCCCATCTATGCAGCCAAAGCAAGGATTGATATTATGGATGAATACCTTGCTAAAAGAAAAAGGTCTCCTATAGTCAATCCCCTTAATCTAGGAGCACCCCTTGGCCACAAATATGGTCTTGTACTTTCCTATGCTTCTACATGCTACATGATTCACCTTGAAGATCCATCTCAAACCCACAACTAATTTGTATGATAGTCTTCGGACCACCTCCCAAACACTGTTGTTTATAATGAATTCATACTCTACCATTGCATCAGCCCATACAAGTTTCTTTACTACTTCCTTGAAAGAAGATGCCTTAGTCTCTACTAGCTTAGTCATAAGAGCGATGTAGCCAATGTACTGATATCATGAACTTCTATGCTTACATTGATTTGAAGGAGCACCCGCATTCTCCCTTGCATGCTACACAAGTCTCTTGACTTCCCTGGTCATCTTCCTTCCCTGTTTGGATGGTTCTTCTTGATTGGTTGTCTCCATTCTATGCTCCTCAAATTATGACTACTCCACAACATCCCGACGTTCCTCCTTTGGAGATAAAAGCTCCTCCTCTAGTGGGATCTGAAGTTCCCTCTCAAGAGAGCACTACATGGCTTTGTCTTAATCAAATTTTACATCCATTCACATAGTTTTCATTATGAGGGATGGAAAATACACATTGTATTTGTGGGGACTTTCTGTTTAGCCCACAAATACCCCCAATTTTTTTGTCGATTCTAACTTCTTCCTTGATTATTTGGACACATGGTAGTAAATAAAGATTCAAAAATCTTGAAGTGTGACACATTTAGCTTTCTCCTTGAGATATCCTCGTTTAGTGTAATCATTCCAAGAATCCAATGAGGACTCAGGTTATGCAAATAGACCATTGTGTTTCATGCTTCAGCCCACAATTGCAAAGGTAGGATTTGGTCATGCAAAATCGCGTTTGTTCCTCACAGAGTGTTGCGATTCTTTCTTTTAGCCACCCACAAGGGTTTCACTTAATGAACCTATGATGTAGCACGTCTGTTCATGGCATACTAAACAATACCATTAATTTGACTACATATTGGAAAATACCTCTAAAGATTACGTTATTTAACCCATTACTAATACGAACCCAATACACCTTCCAAATTTAAAAAACCCTTACTTTCACTAGATATTGTAGGTATCCATTTTTTCATTAACATTTTTTATGCCCCTTTATATGTTTCCATTAAATTTGAGATCCATTTTTTATACGTGCCAATATAAAATTGCTCTACCCCTATTATATGCTTAATATATTATGTCATTTTTTCCTCAATATATATCCCCCAATATGAATGCACATGGTATGATATTTCTCCCCCAGTGAAGCTGCTATGTAGCCACCCCATTCTATTGTGGGTTGTGGGGTGTTGTCAACTCTCGTTGAATGCCTTCTTTTGCATATAAATTTTTAAACTCATTCGACATGTATTCACCTCCATTATCGCTCATGAAATCCTTCAACTTCTTGCCCATTTCTTTCTCAACTAGTGCCTTGAGCTCCACAAACTTGGAGAATGTCTCTTCCTTCTTCCCCCTGAATAAGATCCAACACTTCCTTGAGAATTCATCAATAAAAATGACAAAATATTTGTGCCTAACAGTGGAGGCTATTGAGAAATATCCACAGACATCAAAGCGGACCCTTTCAAGGATTGCATGTGCTTTTCTATCCTAATCATGGAAAGTGGATTTTGTGTACTTCTGAAAGGTACACCCTTTGCATGTATAATTTTTCTTTAGTGCCCCTTTGGGGAGGGTTATGGTTATCTGCTACATGATCTTCAAAGCACCATGATGCAAATATCCACATCTTATATGCCAAAGTTCACTGAAATCGAGGCTCTGGCCCTTCTCTGCCTTTGTGATCAATGCAGCACAATATTCCACATATAGCTTGTACAAGTTCTTAACATGAAACCTGATATGCTTCATCTTTCTCATGGATATGTGTCTCAGGAATTCCTTTCCTTTGTTAAATATCACATCATACCCACAATCTTCCAAAACTGCAATGGAAACAAGATTCTTCTTTAGACTTGGAACAAACATCGCATCCTTGATTCTGAGAAGAGAGCCCAACTCCCTCTAAAAGGTGACTGTACCAATCTTGGTCACGCTATACCTTCCATCATCTCCCATCTCAATGTGCATCTAGATATCTTTCTCCTTCAAATCACTGAAAAAATATATTTTCCCCGTCACATGGAATGAGGCATCGTTGCCTAAGTACCACACGCTCCCCATCACTGTGTCGGACATGCATGCAATCAGAGTAAATTCAAGCTCAAACTATGAAGCCAGAGCTTCACCTACTACTTCTTCTAAAGTCTTCTTGCTTGTATTTTTTGTGTGGAGACTTCGTAGAATAGTGTCCAAATTCATGATTGTGAAAGCACTTGATTATGGACAAGTCTTTCTTCTTCCCCCCTTGACTAGGTTCTACTTTCAATTGGGATTTCTTCCATTTTCCCTTCTTTTCCTTTCCATCCAAGGAAATTTTTTCTTCATCATTTCCCTTAGATGAATTGCCATCTCTTCTACCTTATTTCCTCCTATACCAAATAGGACCATAGGTGTTCCAAATTTCCTAGTTTCTCCTTCCCATTCACCAAATCTTTGTAGTTGTGTTAGCTCTTGGGAAGTCATAGAAGGGACAGGCTTACCAAATCATCCTCTGCAATTGTAACACCAACTTGACCAAGCTCATCACAAAATTCCATGAACCTACTCAAATACTATGGAATGGTATAATTCTTCTACATCTTGACATTTCAAAGTTTATCCTTGACTGCCAGCTTCCTGTGGTCACTATTATTCTGGAACAGATCTGTCAATGCTTTCCACATTTCTTATAGAGTCTCTTTCTTGTGGATATTTGAGACAATATTGTCTCATCCTCCCTCCAATATGATTCTCCTCGCCTTGGCTACAAACTTCTTCCATTCTTCTAGATCCCGAGCGTTAGATGTTGTTGGTTTCAGGATATCATTACCGGTGAATTCCTTCTGTCCATTTCCTTCTAGCACTGTGTCCATGTGGTCCTTCCAAGAAACATAATTTGAGCTTCCCTCAAGGGCATACTCGAGTCTTAGTGCATAGAAATTCATCCTCTATCTCTAAAGAATTGATCATGCAAGTTTGTACCTCCTACAATAATAACTTCAAAATATCTGCTCTACTGAGAGTCCTACTCCGATACCATGTAGAAATTAATGTTTAGATTGGAAACTGCTCATGAAATTTACTAAAGATACTATACTGATTTGTGGAATTTAGTTCAACATATAGAACACAAATCATCTAAGACTCGAATATTCTCTTGATGGCAGTTCAAATTATATAGCCTGGAAGGATCAGATGGAAGCAATATTAGAGGATAACGGTCTAAATGACTTCATTGATCAAGAAGTCCCCAAGCCAACTGATGCTACTGAACTCGCAAAATGGAATAAATGTGTGGCTAGAGCAAGGAGAATCCTTCTATATGGAGTTTGAGACCACATAGTCTTGAGTCTCCATGGGAAGGAGACACTATTTTTGATGTGGAAAATATTGAAAGATCCATATCAGAACAACAACGATTAGAGGAAGTTGGCACTGAAAGACAAGCTTCGGAAAATCAAGTGTGAAAAGGGTGACATGATCTCTACATATCTGAACAAGCTCACCACCTGCAGGGATGAGCTTGGAAGTGTAGGGATCAAAACCGTTGATGATGACATGGTGAGTCTTGCACTCCTCGGTCTTCCTAAGAGCTGGCATAACTACCAAGACTCAGTTAATGGAAGAGAAAAACTACCAGATTGGGAACAACTTTGGTTAGACCTGATGCAGGGGGAAATAAGAAGAAGCACTAGAGATGGATCCTCATTGAAGCAAGATGATGAGGAAAATCTAGCCTTAGTGAGTAAGGCGATGAAATGGAAAGCGAAGGGGTCCCATCCCAAATCTGGTTCTTCCCATGGTGGGAAAAAGTTTGACAAATCAAAAGTGTGATGCTTTCATTGTCATGAAGTGGGCCATTATGCTACAGATTGTCCATAGAAGAAATCGAAGAAGGGTTCCTCGAAGGGATCTGATGGTGAGGCATTGGCCTCACAGTTTGAGTTGGATTTCTCTCTTATCGCATGCATGGTTTCATCCATGGTGGGATGTGTGTGGTACCTAGATAGTGGAGCTTCATTCCACATGTCAGGTGACAAAAATCTTTTCATTACCTTGGAGGAGAAGGATCTATAGATGAATATCGAGATGGGTGATGATGGAAAGTATCATGTTTCAGGTGAAGGTATGGTTGTGTTTCAGAGGGAGCACGGAGCTCCCCTCACCCTGACTTGTGTAAAGTATGTACCAGGTCTAAAGAAGAATCTTGTGTCTGTCACTATGCTAGAATATAAAGGCTATGATGTAGTCTTTAGTAAAGGAAAGGAATTCCTGAGGCATATCGGTACTGGATAGACAAAGCAAATTGGGATTTGGGTAAAGAATCTCTACAAGCTGGAGGTAGACAACTGTACTGCACTGAGTTCCAAAGTTCAGATAGTGTAGAGCTAAGATTTTGGTGAGCTATGGCATAGAATACTAAGCCACTTGCACCATGGAGCCCTAAGGATCATGCAACAGATTTCTACCGAGCTACCCAAGGGAAAACTGGAGTAGAAAAATACATGCAAAGGTTGTACCTTGGGTAAGTATGTGAAATCTTCCTTTCCGAATCGAGACGGTAGAGTTGGAGCAATCCTGGAGCAAGTTCACTCACATGTTTGTGGACCTTTCTCTATAGCCTCCACTACTAAACAAACGTACTATGTTATTTTTATTGATGATTTTTCTTGTAGATAGTAGATCTACTTTATGAAAAAGAAGGATCAGACCTTCTTGAGGTTTTCTGAGTTTAAAGCCTTGGCAGAGAAAGAATCTGGAAAGAAAATAAAAGACTTACATAGTGATAATGGTGGAGAGTATGTCTCCCAACAGTTTAAATACTTTTGCACTCCAGAAAGAATTAAATGAGAGTTGATGGCACCCCATAACCCACAACAGAATGGGGTGGCTCAAAGGAAGAATAGATCAATTGTGGGAGAAACTCGAGCGATGTTGCATGACCAAAGCCTACCACTACATTTGTGGGTTGAGGCATGCAATACAACAGTATACTTGCAGAACAGAAGCCTGTACCATATACTGGGAATGAAGACACCTATGGAGGCCTTTTCCAGGAAGCAACCAGATGTGAGTCACTTCTGAATCTTTGGATCATCAGTTTACTGTCATGTGACCAAAGATGCCTAGAAGAAGCTGGATCCAACAGCTAAGTTGGGAATACTTGTGGGGTACACAAATATAGCCCACAACTATCAAGTGTACCTTCCTACGAGTGAGAGGATAGTGGTATGTAGGGATCTAAAGTTCAACGAGCAGAAAGCCATGTGATTATCACTTGAGAGGGAGATCAAGTTGCATGAAAAGGGGGAACTTTCAATTCCTAAGGAGGAGGAGCCTCAGATTGATGCAGAGCAGCCACATGTAGAGGATCTGAGAGTGGAGACATCCAATCATGCTGAGACTTCGAGAGGTGGGTGGAAATGCTCAAGGGAAGTTGACAGGTTGATGCTAGATGCGCAGGAGAATGTGGGACAACCATCTTCTCAATGTAGAAAGAGAAGGTCACCCGAGTGGTACATTGGGTACATGGCCCTAGTTGGGGAGTGTGTAGATACTGAACCTTCTTCATTTGAGGAGGCAGTGCATCAACCAATCTAGGTTGATGCAATGGTAGAGGAGTATGATCATTTGGAACTGTGTGTGGGATGTTGTCCCAAGACCTCAGGGAAAGTCAGTGGTGAGTTCCAGATGGATTTACAATGCAAAGCAGACAACTGATGACAATGTTGAGAAACATAAGGCAAGGTTTGTTGCTCATGTTTTCTCACAGGTCAAGGAGATCGACTATGATGAGAATTTTTCTCTCGTAGCAAGATACTCATCAATTAGATTGATATTGGAACTATCAGATCAGATGGGGTGGAAGATACATGAGATGAATGTGAAGACAACATTCCTCAATGGGAAGATTGAGGAGGAGGTGTACATTGAGTAGCCAGAGGGTTTCAAGACCTTCAATCATGAGTTGCATGTGTGTCGACTCAAGAGGGATTTGTATGGGCTTAAGTAAGCACCCCATGCTTGGTACACCAGGATCGACAACCATTTCACCAGGTTGGGCTTCACGAAGAGTGAAGTAGATGCGAACCTTTACCACATCATGGTAGAAGGTAAACCATTGATCATTTTTCTTTATGTCGATGATTTGATTTTTACAGGTGATGATCAGCTGATACAGTCTTGCAAGGAGGACCTTGCAAGAGAGTTCAAATGAAATATGCCAATGAGATACTCAGGTGCTTTCACATGACGAAGTGCAAGAACATGAAGACTCCTCTAGCTAGGAACTGGAGGAAGGAGGATGCTACTTTAGGTGAGGTAGTAGCTGTTACTATTTATCGGTAGCTGGTGGGTTCACTTATGTATCTGGTGAAAACACGACCCAACTTATGCTTTACGGTGAACCAACTAAGTCAAGCTACGGTTCAGCCTACCAAGCTGTTTTGGAAGGCAGCGAAGCATGCACTGAGATACTTCAGAGGCACATCTCAGTTTGGACTGTGGTACAAACAGATAGAGGGAGTGAAGCTTCAGTGTTTACAGATATAGAATGGGCAAGGAGTCCATCATACCAGAAGAGCACTTCTGGAGGAATCTTCAACCTTGGCTCAACTACAATTTCCTGGTATAGCAAGAAACAGAGGTCAGTTTCACTTAGCTTAGCAGAGGCTGAATACATGGCTGATAGTCAGGTTTTATGTGAGGCCATTTAGATGCAAAATATTCTAGTGGGATTGTTTGGTCAAAGGATGGTTCCAATCGTGATCTACTGCGATAATAAAAGTTGTATCAAACTCTCTGAGAATCCAGTTTTTCATGACAGGTCCAAGCACATTGATATTCGGTATCACCATCTTTAAGACTGTGTGGTCAAGAGGATCATGTTGTTGCTATATGTTTTGACTGAGGAACAAGATGCAAATATTTTGACTAAGGCATTGTCAAAATGCAAGTTCAAGTTCCACAAAGAAAATATTGGGGTTATTGATAATCCCTTTCTTGTTCAGAGGGACTGTTGAAAATAGCAACAAAAAATGCTAAATATAGAAGTGTTAAATTTAGTACTACTATAAACAACATTTCAAGATAGATTCCAATTTTCGTTATTCCCTGAAATAAAATTGAAAAGTAAAATTTGAGTTTGATCTTAGCAACTATTTGTAAAATAATTAATTAATTCATCTTGAGTTAGTTAGTTGTAGAAAATTAAACATGAAGTCTATTCGAGGACATGCAACAGTTTCTCCATTGATTGAGGAATTTATCCATCAGTTAAAGAGATAAGGATGAGCTGTAATTTGAGTTGTAATTAGTTGGCTGAGTTAACTGAGTCAAGTCCAATTAGATTAGTTCAAATAGTTTTTTGAATTAATTGTGAGTTCAGTTAGTTAATGATTACATGCATGTAACTGTTTCTCTCCAGATAACTGAATATTCTCTCATAAATAACTCATGCATGTTAGTTCAGTTAGAGACCCAGTTGAGATCAGAGGGAGGGACAGTGTACTATCATTTGGCGGATTTTTCCTATATAGGAAACTCATCCATGCAGAAGGAATTATCTCCTTCAGGTTTTTGCAATTATTTCTGAGCCAAGTGAGCAATGTGAGGTGGGAATTCACACAAGTGGAAGCACTGGACCCCAAGAAAATATTTGCAAGGAAATAGGAGGCTTGGAGGGAAAAGAAGAAGGTTGTGAGAGCCTTTGGCTATCTATGAGCAGTATTGTTTGATTACAAAGAGAGCAGGATAGCTTGTGAGTTGATTCCTTTTGTAACTCGAACATATTTCCAGTTGCATGATAATACAAAGATTGGGGTTTTAGGTTGAGGCTTTCCTCAGGTTATTTCTTCTTTGTTATGTGTGATTAATTTCTCATTCTCAGTTATATGTGTTCTATTGATCTTGCTCATATTAGATTAAGCCTCTGCAAAGTTTGTTGTAGAAGTAGATCTTGTATTTTGCTTTAGTCTATTGCATAATTTGTTGATCTACAGTGGGAATTTCTATAGAATGAAGCATCATAATCTCATAAATTAACCCCATATAGCTCAATCTGGGTAATAAAATAGGACCCTAGAGATACTGTTCAATCCTCTAAGCATCTGAACATTCCCAGTTTGGACAAGTATTGAGCTCCGAAGGCATAACAGACATTTGTCTAAAAAGAACACAATACATATTATATATAAGCTGCAATATGCAAAGAAAACAAACAATAAATTACAACATGAGTAAATAGAGGCTTAAAACAAAATCAATCTGTAGAGTGGCTATAGAGTTTGGTCGCAAATGCTGGGTAGTTTTCGAATAGAAAACAAATAGCCTCGACCTCACCTCATACACCCAAAAATAAAATACATACATCGTCTCAGGTGGATAGAACTCCATGCAATTAAAAGAGACAGAATCAGACACATATGCTTAAAACTGTTACAAATCCCTAAAACGATGAAATTCATCCGCAGTAAAACTCTAAACTAGACCAAATACTCGAAAAAGGGACTGAGCTTCTAGCCTAAAGTCCGGCAAGATGGATAAGAGCTCCATCCACCCTTCACCTGGGAGTCCGCTCCACCTGCAAACCATACCTCCCAACTAGGAGGGAAACACAAGTTAAACTCCATATACATAAAACCACAAGCATACAAATAACTAAAGTTGCAATGCAGTTTGAAACCTATAGCTTTGATAAGCTCATGGCACTGTTGTTTCACTGAACTAGGAGTCACCTGAAAATTGACAAGGTAATAACATAGACCACCATAGCTGGGAAGGAGGGCCTCGACATTTAGCTGATCTAACACTCGGCCAAGGAACAACAACAAAGACACACTGAAACCCTCTTGCGGAGCAGGATGAAGACTACCATTGGAGGTGAGAAACAATGACCCAGAACTGCCAAGCCATCAGAAGCATAAGGACCCGAGTATGTTACTAACCGTCGGATCGAGATCAAGGTATGATGACCATAAATAGGATGCAGAATCCTAGAACTATAGAGGTGCTCCATAGCATTGAAGAATCCAACAAGCCAGACCTTTTCCCTAGGCCATCATAACAACTAGAGTAACTTCAGCAATTAATGTGACCAAGTGGTGGGAAAATGTAGTATCAAGTGTTAAGTTAAAGCTTAAGAAAATATCATGTAAACCCTCAACCTTAGTTGATAGGACAGGTTGATTCCAGGTGTATTTAAAACAAATGTAAATCCACAATACTGACAAATCCCAAGAATGTTTGTGGACCATCGAAATAATCTTAGAAGACTTTGATAAAAGGGAATGACTTTAAAGTGAGGTTATAACGACGTTGTAAATATCAACATAACAGTATTAATGTTATAAAAATGACGTAAAAATTCCAATGATACATGAATGTTTATTATTCAAACTAAGTGGATAGTTGAATATTTACTATACAGTAATAGTTGGTAAGAAAATAAAGTTTTTTTAATATGTATAGTTCTGTTAAATACGAGGATTCATGACATATGGTATCATAGTGCTCAAGTTACCAAGCTAAGACCTCTGGAATAAACAAATAAGAAATTTGGTGATATGCACGTAGGAAACCAGAAGTAGTCAGTATGAGAAGAACTAGGAATTTACCACCGAGATCTATAATGGGGATGGGGCCCACGACATTTCAGGAAGGAAATCCTAAAGTTTTGGTACAACTGGACGATGATCCACGGAATAACAAACCAGATATTATGGTGATAGTACAAGAATTAAAAGATGAAATGGCCCAGTTACGAGCAGAAAATGAAAGACTAATGCAAGAATAAGAAAAAATTATGAAGAGTATGTCTGATAGACAGAATAGTCAGCCACTGGTACCTAGTCCTGAGCACAAAAATATGAGAGAAGATCAAGAGTTTCGGAAAGAGGATGTGGAAACTGAGGGTGGTAAGGAAAATCATGAAGATGAATGGATTTGTGTCATCATACCATAACAATGTTGGAAATGGAAATCTTAAAGTAGGTTTTTGTGTGGTTTACCCATAATTCTGGGTTTTTGGATGATCCATAACCTTGTTTTTTTTCAATTTGTATAGAAATGGACCCCTCACTACAACTGTGTTTCCTAAATTTTTTCATATATGACGAAATAAAATTCCATCAAAGACCTACTTGAGGTATTGAAGAGACCCTTCCATTGATATAAGATACTCACCGCGTAATAAATATATGGAGTGACAAAATCATTCATAAAACTCAAGTTAGATGTAGCTGCATAGGTTTACAAACATGTTTGAATTCAATTGATGATACCTCTTAATATAGGAGGTTAAATCAAATTTTGTTAAAATCTCATTTGAGATGAGAAAAAATAATTTCAATTGAGATACTTTCTGAGATGCTTTGTAGAGGTTGTTTCACCTACATAAAGTTTGATGAAGATTCATTTCTTTTGTTCCATCCATGATTTTACTTCTATGGTGGTCATACCATTGCAGGGAAGTTGATAAATGGTTGAAATGAGGTCACCCAAGAATATAGATGTCGCATACATTATTTTCTATAAGTTATGGCATGGTTGTATAAATATGCAATAACAGTGAAAGTGAGAAAACCAAGTGTAGAGGGACACAAAGGATATCTATTTTTTGCAGAGTACCATGGGTTGTTGTAGTGGTCATAGAAACTAAGTTGGAAACATTGAAATATTAAAATTTCTAAAATGATACATACCAATCGATATAGGGAATCCATTTAAGAAATGTCTTGCAATGGTGAACAAATATCTATGAGTAGAAAACCCTGTAACACTTGTGGACCAACTATGACACTTACATTGTATGGACAAACAAATGGGTTCCAAAAGAGTTAAAAGGAGGTAGTATATTGCTACAAAAAATTGAAATTAAAATATGTTTCAAAGCCTAGCTCCCAAGGGGTGGTAATTGATGAGCACCAGTATTGCAGCAAACTCCAGGGGCTACCAAGTTTACTTCATCAACCTGGGGTTTGTACAAAATTGGCGGTAACAGTGTTGTATACACAAATAGATGTAATGGATCCACTCTTTGAAACTTCTAAGTTGGGATGATAGACCACTAGTGTTTCTCAAACTAGCCTTCTATTGATTAGAAAACGACTAATTACCAATTGAGACAGGAGAATTTTACCCTAATTAAGAGAATTGAAATGCTACTTACTGTAGTTATGAAAGACTGAAAGAAATGCCTATAAAACAACATAACTAATCTATCTATTTGTAAACATACCTTGCTTGCAAAAGAACTCTAATGAGGGCTTAACAATTCTAAGCATGAAGTTTGATCTAAACAAGCACTTAACTGCTATGTGCATGAATAAATATAAAAACTTTTTCTCTTTATCTTTTTGTTTGAAAAATGTAAATGCTAATCCTTCTTGGTTTCATTCCAGGTGAGATAGGTATGGAGGTAGGTGAGTGCAATGGTTCAGATGGATTGGAAGGAAAGCAAGGGTCTACTCCTAGCTTTAGTGATGTTTTTTTTTTAATTTGGGCTCAAAACCGCCACTACAGGTTTTCGTACAGGATGTCTATAGGATGTTGTAGTTCACGTACAGGATCACCTATTTTCCTACAAGAATAGGCCGAAAGCATAGGGAGTGGTATGAAAGGTGGGATGGAGCTAGGAAAAGGCGAGTAAGGAGGGAATAAGGAAAGGGATTTATAGGCACTAACTTAGAACTCAAACCAAATCTTTACGATTGTTGGATTTTCTCAATAAGCATGGCATGTTTTCCTTGTAAAATGATAATTCTAATTGAGACCTTAGCGGCTTTTGACGATCATGGGTGGATATCATTTGGCTGAGGCTGATGATATGAAGTATTACTGCAATGTAGAAACTCATGCAAAATATACGTCATTGTTGGCATTTATCCATAAATTCATCTCAAAACAAGAAGGGTTTACTTAAATAGAAGAAAACAAAATTTTCATCATTTATTTTCCAAGTTCATACATGGGAATTCTTGAAACCATTATGAAAAAAACATGAAATAAATACAATACCTAAGATATCAAAATTTCCAATTGCAACCTATCTTCTAAAACTAAAAGATGATGACCTCGTTAGCAAAAAAACCCTAAATTTCATAAGAAACTAGAATTCTGTCTTTTTTTAGGCTGAATGGGAAATGTTCCTCAAGCCACAATCCCTGGAAAGGAGAAACGAGGTAAGATCCACTTATTGTCAGCCTTTTTGAAAATTTTCTTATCTCTATAATGTTATTGTTCAAACTATCCACAAATGGAGGCAAAGTAATAAAACATACCAATACTTGCAAGTTAACAACACATAAATTAGTGTAGAAAATAACTATAAGTACAAGCCTAAACATACATATAAAACAAGAGGAACCCTTGCTGCTAGTGTTGCGTTCTAACCCAAGAGCTTCATCTCTCTAAGTGAACTCATTGCTGGATCAAGGGAATGATGCTCCTTTCCATTAAAGAAATCAGAAATACATAAGAGTGCTTGGTTACAATCCTCTAACTCGAAAACTACTTAGCTATCTTGAACAAAAAATCTGAATTCTAATGAGGCTCTAGGCCTCTTTATTTTTCTAGTTGAGGTTGCCAACAATTTCCTTACATCTAGGGAGACTTGGCTCCCAATCTTGAGATCAACTAGTTCTTAACTGTCATTGGTTTGGCTGCCAATGATCCTCATGACTCGGCTGCTTGCAACTCCAAGATGGCATGATTTGGTTGAGGGATATTCGAGTGAGTGAGGAGTTAAGGAGGGAGATCCTACCTCCTATAATATGTCTTACTTGTCTCATTCAAGTTATTGCACCTTAATTAGCCACAATGTTCTCCAAAACCTACAATCAATGCACATTAGATTACTAGACATGACATCTTGCATTTACTCATCTCATTAAGAAAAATTAATTAAAACATGTAAAGAATTATGAGAAGTGATTTTAGTAAACTGGAGGTGCATTAAGGTCCATATATTTTACCCATTGATGAGCCTCATCATCACCCCCTACTGAAAGTATTTCTCATCCTCTGAGAAACTCAATCTATTCCCATGTCCTTCGTTGCTTTGATGGCCTCCTTGACATTCCATGCTTCTATTGTAGTCTCCTCCTCCTATGAATAAAACCCAACATTCTTCTCTATCTCCTCCCACTGCTTTCTTTCGTCTTCTTCTTTTATTCCTTCCAACATATCTAAAAGCAATGGTGGACTGAGCTTCAAGCCAATCCAATTAACTTTGAGTCTTTGTAATTCTTTCTTATACATTGTCGTTCTATTGAGTGCATCTCTCGCTTTATCAGGAGAATGATATTCTCTGATGTTTAGGCTGTAGGGTAAGGTGTTCAATCTCCTTGGCAGGCTTGCTAGCTGTCATCTCCTAGAAACCTTAGCATGTCTTCAAAATGAGGGACTATGAGATCTTGTACAACAAGGTATCTTGGTGCAAGCTTGGGATCATTTGCAATGACGTTGTGAGTGTTCATGACAGCCATTGGGTTAGATTTTTCTACTCTAATCATAAGGGGTTATGCTTCTTCTTTTGCCAATATGTTTTTCATTTCTGTAGCTCTGGCCTCCTCATGACTCATCCAATATGTCAATGACATCAATTGTAAGTCCCCTAGCTTTGGATTTGGGTCCCACACATTTAAACCTATCAAAGCTAAATTGTGTAGGTAGAATTGAGATATCTTTACTCTATCCTCCAGGGTGCTTTGATCATAGAGGTCAATGAATTGCCTCTAGTCTTGGAAAGGGATAGTTCTTTGCGATAGGGTTTTTATTCGAAACTGTAGCGAGTGTTCTTTGAGATATAAGGCATATGAATTTGCTGACATCTTGAATTGAAGTGCCTCCATGGATAAACTTTCCATAGTTTCCAATTGGCCTTCCTTTTCTTGTAGTTGCTTCCTTAGCCATGTGTTCTCAGCGTTTAACTAAGATTTCATTATTGTTTCCTTGTCTCTTTTGCTACTTAGTTCTCTCCCCTTTTCTTGCAATTTCTCTTCCATGTGGCCTACATCCTCTACCCCTTTTTATTTAGAAATTTTCATCCCCGTATGTGTCCTTTCCCTCGCTTTTCCAAGTTCAAAGAATAGAGGAATGGAAAAATTTTGTGGTATCACCCTATCTCCTTCAATGAATCTATAGTAGGAACTGAGGTTTAGTTTTGGGTTAGGATCCTTCATCTCCTAGGTCTCTTCCTATATTATTTCCTGAGTAACTCCTTCCTCTTTTCCTTCCTTTTGTCCTTGTGGCCTATCCTGATCCCTTTTCTATGTTTCCTGTAGGATTGACAGCGTTTCTTGTAGGATTTTTTCTGCTTCTTGTAGGTATGACTTTGTCTCCTGTAGGAAACCTTTTCCTTTTATTGAGGTTGATTTGATGACAAGCCACCTAACATAGGTGATTGAAGACTTGGGAGAATCTTTCTTTTATGTTCCTTCTCCTTCCTTCATCCCTAGAGGGACTACTTTTTCTTATTGTTTTGGTGAGTCCTCAATGACAATTGGAGTTTTCGTAGGGGGTTGAGGTCTCCCTTGTCTAATCCTGGTGCTCTTTCTTGTCCTAAAGTAAAGTGTAGTTTGTCTTTGTCTCTTTCCCTTTGGTTTCATAGGTGTACTTCGGGAAGTTAGAGAAGTTGTTGCCACTTTCTCTGTAGGCTCGGGAGACACTCTTAGTGATTCTTCTTCTTCCCTGCTCTGTGTTGCAAACTTGCGTTCACCATTCTTTCCTTCATCCTCTTTCCCACTTCCTTTTTCATCCTCTTCTTTGTCTCCTTTTTCTTCTTCTTTATCTTCCTATGTTTCTTCATTTTTCTCATATGTTGCTTCTTCTGTTTCCTCCTCTGTTTCTTCTTGATTTTCCTCCTCTGTCTTTTCTTCCTTGTCATCCTTTGTTTCTTCTTCTCCCTCACTACGAATAGGGATTTTGTCATACTCAATGGCTTGAATTTCTCCTTATTCTTGCATGTTTTCAAATGTTAACCATGCAATAGGGACTCTTAAATTATGTAGAGCATCTTTAAGGATGACTTTGATCAGCCCATGATGGGCTAGCTATTGATGTTTTCCTTCTTGTACCTTGATTTTCATGTCTATCATGGATTGTAACTGAAAATAGGTTATACTAAGTCTATTATGAGGAGGTGTCTCTTCTCCAAATCTGAGCTCATGTAGGATTCTAAAGTGGTACCCATACACTACACTATATCTACCTTCACTGGAAATATACTTGATGATGAGGTAACTCACCTCATTCCATCGATATGGAATGATCTCCCTTATAACCCGATTTTTGTCTTCAATTGGTTCTTCTCCTTCCAAAAAGAAGCTTTTCTTTGGAAGGTTGTTAATCTTGTCCTCTTTTCTCTATTGCAACCTTAGGGGGAGTGTAGTTACCTTGCTTAGAACCTTAGGGGTAATTGCTACTAACAAACCCTTCACTACAGTAGTGACACTGGCTCTAGTGAGGGGTATGAGTGACATGGAAAATTCTCTGGCCACATCATTATCGTATCCTCTCATCTTCTCAAGTAACCCCATCCATTAATGCCTTGTAAAAATTTCCACCATAGGAGGATGTTGGTGGATACTTGTTGTGTTGATGGGTTCTCTTTTATTGAAACCTCCTGTCATATTTCCTAGGTAATTATTTATGTTTGGGTGGAAATAGTTCAATAATTCTGGTAGGTGAGGAAGTTTTGGAGTTTAACCTTTATTTACCTTCAAAGCAATCTTTCTATCCTTATATTCACTGCAAATTCTTAACTGAAGTGAGGATTTATTCTTTTTAAATGAAAAACATAGAAGGTATCACACTTGCCTCCCTTTTCTATGTTCTGGTGATGATAACCCTTCACTCAATTTCCTTTAGTGTCAATTGATAGTTCTGTATGATATTCCCCATGTATCATGTAGGTTTCCTACTTGTCATAGGTGTTGGTTGTTTCCTGTAGGTTCTTTTTAAGGAACACTGAGAGTAACCTATTCTTTTGATGAATCCTTGAAGTTGCCTCTATCTTCTTCATATGGGAGTTAGTGTTTATTTGTATTTGTGGATGATTGTGTTGGGTGATGTGCTTGCTGGTCAAGTACGAGTACATTCTTTTGTACCATTGGTCCCACTACCAGCTCATTATATCACCTTACCTCGTAATCATCTCCCACTCTAATTCTCCATAAATTAACCATTTTTGGATTAATTCCTCTTTTCCCTTTGATTTGACCTTGCCACGTGTGTAGTGGACTAACCCTTTTGTTCTCGTTATTTGACCGAGGGTGCCCAAGTTAACTGGCTATCTTTACTTATAAAATAAACTCCTGCATTGTTCCTACAGTTTAATCATATCATATCTATGAGGGATAATTGGTAAGTTGACATAACTATGGGTCCTTTGCTTCGTTGATGATGCATGTTGGAGAGTGGTGCCAATTTTTAGTTCTTTTCGAGTTGCATATTTTCAATTCTATATTTCCTCTTTTGATGACTTATTCCTTTGATGATGTACACGTGTTGGACCTTGTTTCTATTGATATTTGTGTTGCTGCTAGGCTCTGGAGGAGGTTTCTCATCCTTGTAGTCCTTGTGTTGAAGATGGGTATAGTTTATGTCATCTCTTTTATGGGATAGGCTGCTACAAGATTTCCTATAGGATGTCTACAAGATGTCCTATAGCTTCCTTTTCCTCAAACTCTCACAATTTTCCTCAACTTTAAAGTGGAAGGGGTGTTGAAATGAATGGAATATGGGGTTATGGAATGGCAGGTGAGGGATGTTTCTTTTGGTATGCCTCCTCTTTCTCTTTTTTTTTCTTTTTCTTTTATTTTTTCTTTATAATTTTCTTTTTGACTTGAACTTGATTTCTTTGATGGATACAGGGGCGACATGGTTATGAAAGGTATTGGCTAAGGTGTGGTTAGGTAAATGGTTTTTTTTTTTACATTCAAACATAGGCTTGTGTGACCACCTTTCCATTGGACTTCTCTTCCTGTAGTTCTTAATACCTCTTGTAATTCCTATAGGAAACTCCTATAGTATTATAGGGAATCCTGTAGAAAACACAAAAATCCTGAAATGATTTGGAGTGGAGTATAGATGGAAGACTAGGGGGGTAATGGAGGATATGAGATGGGTGAAGTAAAACATAGTTTTTGTAGGGCGTGTTTTCCTCTATAATTTTTGCTTATGTTCCTCTTGTAGACCTGCAAAACATAAATGTCTTTTTTGTATCTTTTTCTCTCTCTTTTTATTGTTTTTTGAAAAACAACTAGTTTGCCTCCGAGTAGGTTTTCATCCTAGCTTCCTACCCTAGGTGCCTCAAAAGAATTTTTCACTTAGAGATCTTTTATTATTTTTTCTTTCTTTCCTTTTTAACACTCTTGGGTCACCTCAAGAGGTTTTTAACCCAAAAATTGTACTCAAGTACCTCATGGAGGTTTTCACTTGAGTCTCTTTATTTTTTATTTTTTATTTTTTTTCAAGGACTTGGTGGGGTGGAAGTTGAGACTTCCTTCACCACCATCATTATCTTGCTAATGTTGTTGATGAATTCTTGCTTTGATAAGGGATTTTTGTAGATTTTTAATCTGTAGCCATTGACAAGAAAAGGGATAACCTCTGGATCAATTGTTCTTATTTGAACAACACCATTATCATGACACTTTTATATTACATAGGGCCCTAACCATCTAGTCCTTAACTTTCATGTTTGTCTTTTATATTATCGTCATGATAGATTTTCCTTTGTACTTGAGTCACTTTTGTAAGCAAGAGGGCCTACATCCTAAATTCATTTAACCCATTCAGCTGGAGCAATATTTCTTGTTGTGCCCTTGTGATATCTAGATCCAGTTCTGCTGCCATCCTTAAGGTGTTGTATTCAAACTCAATGGACGACAGGGCTTTATTCCCATAGGCTAGCTCATAAGGAGTAAAGCTAGTGGTGGTATTTTAGGTGGTATTGTAGGCCCATGTGGCCTCAACTAATATGTCTACCCAACCCTTTCTACTGTTGCTAATCACCTTGGTTAGAATGCCTTCCAATGCTCGATCGATTAGTTCCACTTTCCCATTAGCCTGTGGGTGGTAAGGGGTGGATTTTTTGTTCTTGATCTTTTGTTGGCTTAACAAATTTTCAATCATGTGAGATGTAGATTGACTACCTTGATTAGTGACAACCTCTCTACGGTACCCAAACTTATAAAAGACATTCTCCCTTAAGAATTCAACCACTTTTTCTTATGTTGCTACTTTGATGGCTTTGGCATCAACCCATTTTGTTAAGTAGTCAGTGCACACAATGATGTACTTCTTTTGTCTGGATGGAGGGTCAATGAGCGCAATGAAATCCATGCCCCACTTTTCAAATGGCTTGAAATTCACTTGAGGTTGCAAAGGCATTTCATCCCTTGGGGTAGGTTTCCACATAGTTTGGCACTGATCACATTGGTTGGTATACCTCCTTACATCTTGGTGAAGAGTGGGTTAGTAATAACCAACTTGTAGAACCTTTAGTGTTGTTCTTTTGGCTGCAAAGTGACCTCCACAAGGTCCATCATGATAGGCCAGAAGGATGTCGAAGGCTTCCTCCTCCTTGACACATCTTCTCATAATTTTATCCAGACCCAGCTTCAAGAGATTTCTCCCAATCCAAGTGAATGGGGCGCTTCTTCTTATGATTCCACTCTTTTCCTTGGAGGAAACATTTGGAGGGAAATGTGCAGATACCAAGTAGTTTTCTATGTCAGCAAACCATGGTGATAGAAATCAATTGGTGAATGAATGTTCATCTGGTAGCAGATCATAAACCATTCCTTCCTCCCCTACAAGAAGAGTTAATCTAGATAAAAAAATATGCAACTACATTTTCCTTGACACGCTTATCAATAATAGTTAAATCAAATTGTTGAAATAAAAGTAACCATGTAATAATTTGGGCATTTACATCAGGTTTATTTATCAAGTATTTAATTACAACATGGTCAATATGTACAAATGTTTGGTAACCAGTAATGTAATGTCTGAATTTATTCAATGAATGCACAACAACTAGGAGATCTTTTTCAGTTACTATGTACTTTAACTCGACTTTTGATAGATTCTTGCTGATGACGTAAATGACATAATGTAGCTTGTCATCTATTTGGCCTAAAGTTTCTCCTGTAGCTTTGTGAGAGGCATCAGAATGAATATCAAAGGGAAGATCCCAATCTAGGCCTCAGAGAATAGGTACAGTAATCAAATTGTCCTTTAGGGTGTCCAAGGCTTCTTGGCAGCCTTATGACCATAAAAATTCAGTCTTTGGAAAATTACCCAAATAAGGGAGAAGCTACCTTGCTGAAATCTTTTGTAAATCTCCTATAGTGTCTGACTAAACCTAAAAATATTATTACATCCCTCTGCTTCTGTGGAGTACCCCAAGGAAATGTGAAGGTGGTTTTATCCCAGTCCTTTGGGCTGATATGGATTTGATTGGACCCATTGAATCCATCCAGGAAAGAGAGGAACTTCTTTTCTTCCAGACCATCTAACACTTGGTCAATGAAAGGTAGAGGAAAATGGTCATTCTTTGTGCCTTTATTTAGCTCTCTGTAATTCACACAAATCCTCCACTTTCCATTTTTCTTTAGAACCAACAGTAGAGGAGATACCCACTCGCTATCCAATATAGGGTAAATGAATCATGCATCTAGCAACTTCTGCAACTCTTCCTTGAATATATTTTTGAGAGCTGGATTCATTCTCCTTTGGGGTTATCGGATTAGTTTGCAACCTTCCTTGAAGTAAATGTGGCGAGTACACACTGAGGGGTGCACTCCCTAAATTTCTTTATAATTCCAAGCAAAGGCATCCAAATGCTCTCTTAGCATATTACATAACTCTTCTTCTTGGTGTGCAGAGAGAGAGGGGTTGATTTTCAATGCTCTTTCAGGGTCGAATTCTATTGTCTTAACGCGAGTGGGGTTTGAGTTAGCTAAGCATAGATAAATCTTATGGTTGTCCTTGGTTTCCTTCACTACTTCCTCCAGAGACATCGTGTTGGGAGTTTGATTTTGGAGGATGTGTTCAATCAAATCATCTTCATCAGGCTATCCTCCTCCTATGGAAGTTTCTAGGGTATATATTTGGGATGAGTAGACTTCATATTCTTCCTCCCCTTCTAGCCATAAAAGTAATTCATGTTCTACAGATGGCTGAGTAGGAGGATGCATGGCCAACTTCTTTGATAGATGCCCATTTTTTATAGTTATATTTCTAGCCCTGCAGCTTATGAAGGCATTAAGAGTGTCTAACAGAGGCCTCCCAAGGATGAGAGGATAACCATTAAATTTGGTCTTAAGCTAGAGAACTAAGAAGTTCACAGGGTATTCCCAAGAACCAATGGATACCATCACATCCTCAATAATCCCCTAAGGGGCTACTACGGATCAGTCTACAAGTTGCAAGATTGTCGTTGTCTTCCTTGATGATCCATGGAGATTCAGCTTGACCATAATGTCCTTAGTCACTACATTTATGGAAGCCCCAATATCAATCAAGGTATGGGGGACAATGGTTCCATCGATGTGTACATCTAATATAGGGTTCCTAGGGTCTAAATACTTCGGGCAAATTACCTACCCCAACATTAAGTTGGATAGTTGTCCAATGACATTAATGGTAGGGGTGTCTCTTTTTCACCTTCCTGGATGTTTGAAACACCTCTCTTTAATCAACTTGTTGTAAATGGGTATCTATTTAATATCTTGAAGAAGCTAGATTTTGACACATAGATTTTTCAACTCACCTAGAAGTTTAGTCTCTTTTAGGGTATGCTAGACTGGATGAGTTAATTTTTCAGGAAAGGGCGGCAGATTTATTCTAGGCATACTGTCCTCTCTTTCCTCCTCACTCTCCCTAGGTGGAGATGGAGGTTGGTTATCTAGGAGAATTGATGAGCACCATTATTCTAGCAAGAATGTTGCAACTCCTAGAGCTACCATCTTTACTTGATCAACTCAGGGTTTGTACAAAGTTGGAGGTGAAATTGCTATATAAACAAGTAAAAGTGATGGTTCTACATTTTTTTCACTGATCAGATGCCGAGCAACCACTAGGGTTTTCAAGCCAGAATTCTATGGATTCAGAAAAAGCTTGATTGTTAATGAGATAAAGAGAAATCTACTCTAGGAGAGCTTGTCTATTGCAATGAGGAAAATGATTGAAATCCTATGCTAAAAACACACCATTCTGCAAATAACTACTGAGGAAATATGGTTTACGAGAATGCTAAGCTAACATGTATGAAATGCTATTTTCCTAAGCAAGGAAGTTCAAAACATCAAACATCACTACTGTGCATGTAAAGGATTTAAATAAATCTATTTTTTTCTTTTTATTCTTTTTATGGAAAATCAAGTGTAAACCCTAATCTCTTTTGCTGATGTGGCAAGTGGCTTAGGGATGCTGGTGGATGATTGGAAGGTTCGAGAGAACCTCAGGTGTCCTTGTGTGGCTTCCTAGAGGTTTTCCATCAATTCAACCTCAAAACAGGCCACTACATGAAAACCTACAACATGCCCTAAAAACCTATAGGATTCTCTGTATTCCTATAGGATACAACCTAGAGCAAAAATATGGGTGTTGGAGGAGATGAAAGGCTTAGGGAAGGTGGCTGGTAGGTGGAAGGGAGTGAGAAAATTCCTAGGGTCATTCAGAACTCAAAACCAAGGTTAGGATATGGTTGGGTTTGCTCAACATTCTTGGAGGAGTTTCTATGTAAAATGATGAAATTGGTGAAGGTCTTGGTGAAAACAAGGAATTATTATGGATGGATGAAGTTGGAAGGTGGTTGCTTGCTATGGGATCTCTCTCTACTCCTTGAAACACCTTCTCTACATCAAACATTTATATTTTCCAAAAAAACCATGTAACTGATAAGCTAGAAAAATAGAGTTTAATGAACTAGCTGTCTACTTCATGCATGAGGAAAATTGTAGAATGAAGTGGATTCATTGATGAGATCTAATGTAATATTGAATATGGAAGAGATAGTATTTAAATCCTACACTTGCAAGTTTATGAAATGTTGGTTCAAGTACAGTAAACTCTAAATTCTATGAGAAAATAGAAATCTGCCTTTTTGGGGCTGCATATGGGTCCTTTCCTCAAGTCATGATCCCTGAAGGAAGAAGTGAGGCTAAGACACCTACTGGTAGATTTGTGATTCTTTTTTCCCTTCTAACCTATTGCTGAAGTAAAGCACAAATGGAAGAAAAATAATAAACAAGCTAATCCAATCTACACTATCTGCAATGAAATATTTCTAAGGACAATTTAATCATGACTCTATGAAACTAATTTAAGCATACATATACAAGAAGAGGAGCCTTTTATTCTAGGTTTGGGCCCTAAACCAAGAGCTTTAGCCCTCTGAGTTAACTCATACTAGATCATGAAAAGTCACATTCTCATTATCGAAACATAAAAGTACATAACAATGTCTTCCACAAGTCTAGAGCTAAAAAATAACTAGTGATTTTACAACAAAAATTCAAATCCTAATGAGGCTCTAGGCCTCTTTTTTTATACAACTGAAGTCCCCAACGACTTCCTTAAATCTAAGGAGGCTCGGCTCCCAAACTCGATATGAAATAACTCTTTGACTATTACTTGCTTGGCTGCTTTTTGATCTTCATGACTTGGCTACTTGTACTCCGAGATGTTGTAATTAATGGAAGAATATTTGAATGAGGGAGAAGTAAATGAGAAGGATTTACATCCTACACCCTCTCTCCCTTATCCCATTGGAGTTTCAAACCTTAATCTTTCCAAAATTCCTCGATTTTCTCTTTCAAACTTGCATTCAAAGCATATTAGTCCACTAGGCATAATATCTCACTTTAACTCATCTCATTAGACAAAATATAATTAAAACATGTAATAAATTGTGAGAAGATTTGATTTGACTAATCGAGGAGGCGACTTAAGGTCCATATAGTTGCCCAATTATGAGGCTCATCAATAACTCTCCTATACCTAAGGTTAATTTTATGAATTTCCATAACATAAGTATGGTAGGATGTCACTCCACTGTAGACTTGTTGTGCTTGTCTATTGTTTGGGTTCGAGTTTGGTTGGGTAGGCATTTGAGCTTGTTTAGGTGGAGAAGGGTGTAAAAGATGTGGTTGAGATGTAGGTGAAGGCAATAAAGGTGGATCATTGTTGTATAGGGGCTTCCACCCATGGGGTGGTGCATTCCACTGAGGTTGTGGAGGAGTATATGGTTGAAATGGTTGGTTGGATGACTGCGAATGGTATTGAGGTGAAAAAGACCAGGGAGAAGGTGTAGACCAGGAGGGATGAGTAAGGGGGAAATTAGAGGGAATGTATGTGTTTTTATTAGGGTTTTAATATGAATAGGATGACCCTTACATGCCCTGCTGGTATGGTCGAGGCCCATGAGGCCTCCTTTGATTTATATAGCAGAGTTGTTCAGTCACCCCTTCAGTTCCCTGATACACAACTTTCAGTCGAGACAGAGAAGGGAACTTGTCTATGGAGTGGATTTCCTCACAAACCGATAATATTTCTATAAGTTTCAATGGACATTTATTCCTAGGGTGCCTCCTCGTGCATCTAGGGAAGAATATGGCTAATGCTCTCTCTGCTTCCTCATACTTCCTCTTGATTTACGTAATGTCCATTTGCAGGGCAAGGGTTTGCGACATTTAACTATTAAAATCTTCCAACATGTTCCCAATTTCATTTTTTATAGATGTGTTGGAAGAGGATGAGTTGGCCACTATTTGACTAACCCTACCCCTTTTTCTAGCTTCCCTAGAATGATTCTGGAAAACAATCTTGATATCATGATAGGGTAGTTGGTAGATGTCCCCTCTTGATAGTTGGTTTGGTGTTTCTAGGAGATCTTCCCTGATACCCCTAAGAAGGAATAACTTAAGTGACTTAGGATGAAGTGTGCACCTGGCCCTTTTATATCTGAGCTGGAATATTTCCTTATTATACTCTAAGGACTCATCATGTTACAAGGTCATCCTAAATATTTCCTCTTTGGTATCTTTGGACATGTAGTGGTCCCTGTATTGTTGTTGAAATATTGTTGCATTTGAGCCCAGGTGGCGATACTATCCCTAGGTAAACCCATGAACCAGCACAGGGATGCATCCTTGAGAGTGGATGAGAATAATTTCAATGTTTGATCATCAGAGGTGTAATCATAAGTTCTTCATATGAGACAAAATACAAAGAAAAAATTATTTGGATCTTCTGTAGTGAGGCCATGGAAGTGAGGAAGAGAAGAGGGGCTTATGTTTTTCATCTTGGTATCCACATTAGCTTCTCTGAAGGGAAAATCACCCTCAATTCTTTCCTTATCTCCCCTTTCATTTCTATTTTCAATCATTATGTCAGTTGGAATGGTTTCTTCTTCTTCCCTTATAGGCTCTCAAAAAATCTTTGGTTGCTCACCTAAGGGGTCCTCTAATTCACATCCACCGAAGAAGAGGGAAGGTTGGTTTTTTGAAGTGGTGGGGGTATTTGGTAGAAATTTTCCTAAGTTATCCCTATTCCTACAAGGCATGAACGGAGTGTCTTTTGTTTTGTTTTTCAAGCTTTAAGACTGATTGCAAAATTCAAAAGACAAACAAGATTGAAACTAATTGTTGAATGGAATTAATTGCAAAATGGAAAGGAAAGAAAACGAACTTACAACTACTTTGCATAATGGAACTAATAGAAGAATGAAAGAGATAAGAAATTGAAGAAAGAAAAAAGAAATCACATCTACTCAAACATCTTCCTGGAAACGGAACCAAAACGTGATAAGCACCAGTATTGCAACAAGTATGTTGCAACTTCTGGGGCTACTAACTTTACTTCATCAACCTGGGGTTCATACAAACTTGGAGGTGACAATGCTGTATACACAAATAGATGTAATGGGTCTACTTTACTTCACTATTGAGCTAGGGTGATAGATCACTAGGGTTTCTCAAACTAGCCTTCTATTGATTACAAGAAGTGTGATTACTAATTGAAAGAGGATAATTTTACCCTAATTGAGAGAATTGAAATGCCACTTACTGCAGTAATGAAAGACTGATAGAAGTGCCTAAAAAAAACAGAACTCATCTAGATATTTGTTAACATACCTTGCTTGCAAAATAACTCTAATTTAACACATGTGAGGTCTTAACTAGTCAAAACATGAAGTATGATCTAAATGAGCACTTAACTACTATGTGCATGAATAAATATAAATACTTTTTCTCTTTATCTTTTCATTTGAAAAATGTAAATGCTAATCCATCTTGGTTTCATAGAAGGTCAGATAGGTGTGGAGGGATATGAGTGCAATGGTTCAAATGGCTTGAAAGGCAATCAGGGGTCTACTCCTAGCTTTAGTGATGTTTCTTTCACAATTCGGGCTCAAAATAGGGCACTGCAGGTTTTCCTATAGGATGTCCTAATTCACCTATAGGATCCCCTGTTTTCCTATAGGAACATGCCAAAAGAATAGGGAGTGGTTTGAAATGTGATATGGAGCTTGGAAAAGGTGAGTAAGGAGGGAATAAGGTAAGGGAGTGGTAGGCTTTCACTCAGAACTCAAACCAAAGCTTTACGATGGTTGGATTTGCTCAATAAGCATGACAAGTTTTCCTTGTAAAATGATAATTCGAATTGAGACCTTAGTGGATTTTGGCAATCATGGGTGGATATTTTTTGGCTGAGACTAATGATATGAAGTCTTCCTACAATGTAGAAACTCCTGAAATATATACATCGCTGTTGGCATTTATCCATAAATTCATCTCAAATAAGAAGGGTTTACTTAAATAGAACAAAACAAATTTTTCATCATTTATTTGCCAAGATCATGCATGGGAATGCTTGAAACCATTATGAAAGAAACATGAAATCAATTCAAGACCTAATATATCGTAATGTCAATTGCAACCGATCTTATAAAAGTGAATGATGATGACCTAGTTAGTAGAAAAGCCCTAAATTTCATAAGAGACCATAATTATATTTTCTTTTTGGGCTGAATGGGAAATGTTCCTCAAGCCATGATCCCTGGATGGGAGAAATATGGTAAGATCCCCTTATTGTAAGCCTTTTTGAATATTTTCTTATCTCTATAATGCTACTGTTAGAACTATCCACAAATGGAAGTAAACTAATAAAACATATGAATACTTGCAAATTTACAACACATAAGTTAGTGTAGCAACTAACTATGACTACAAGCCTAAACATGCATATACAAAAGAGGATCCTATGATGTTAGGGTTTGGCTTTAACCCAAGAGCTTTAGCCCTTTGTGTCAACTCAGTGATGGATCAAGGGAATGCTGTTCATTTTAGTTAAGGAAATCAAAAATACATAAGAGTGCTTGGTTACAATCTTATAACTCAAAAACTACTTAGCTATCTTGAACGAAAAATCCAAATCCTAATGAGGCTGTAGGCATATTTATTTACCTAACTGAAGTTTCCAAAAACTTCCTTAAATCTAGGTTGGCTTGACTCCTAATCTTGAGATCAACTGGTTCTTAACTATCACTCGCTTGGACACTAATGAACCTAATGACTCGGCTACTCGCAACTCTGAGCTAGTGTTATTCGATTGAGGGATCTTCGAGTGAGTGAGGAATTAAGGAGGGAGATCCTATGTCCTATAATCTCTACTCTTTGCATTCAAGTTCCTGCACCCTAACTATCCACAATTTGCTCCAAAACATGCAATCAATGCACATTAGACCACTAGACATGAAATCTTACTTTGACTCATCTCATTAAGAAAATTATAATTAAAACGTGCAAAGAATTATGAGAAGAGTTGATTTTAGTAAGCTGAAGGTGCATTAAGGTCCATATATTTTACCCATTGATGAGCCTCATTAGTAACCATCTTTGATACCAGCGATCTAGATCTTAGGGGACAAGCTCCACAAGGCTTGAATGCCAAGAGATGTGGATAGAAATATGTTGACGATATTGGACCTATCAACATTCACAGGATCTCCCCAGTATGAAGTCCCAACTAGTCATCACACCATTTGTTGTAGGAGTCCCATCCGTTATGATGGTCTTGTAGCCATTATCTTAAATATATGCCTTGGTTCTTGCTTGCTAGCACATGAGAGTGGTTTACTTAGTATTAGAACAACAAGGTTTGTGTGCCTGGTGTGTGCTTAGTGTCGCCTATGTCAAAGTTCTTTCACTATAGAGGGAGAGGGTGAGAGTGAGTCTCAACATGAAAGGGAATAGTCCAAACTCTGTTAGAGATACACAACATAGTAGGACATGTACAACTTTTGGTGGAGCAATCCACACAAATGCTGCAATCACAAACACAAAGTGAACATATAACACATACAACACCTAGCGGAATAGTCCATATGAGTGTAATGGTTGTTATAACAATTTTACGAGAATAAATCTGTCGATTGTCTAGTGGAATAGTCCACACGGGTGAGACAGTGTTAACAACTGATACAACACATTTCCAACAACATATGTACTAGAATAAATGAAATATTTCAACTGTCTTAATACAGGTTAAAGCAACATGCACTACAAGTGTCCAAAGAATAGTCTTATAAATGAATAAAATACATGTGTTAAAACGTGTTGGCCTTGCAACATGCTTCTGAATTAAGATAAAGTTCCAAGACACATCTGTACACCACTACATCACTAACCCCAACAGCAGGGAATTGGAACCAATGCTTGCTCCTCAAAGAAAAGACTAGAGAATCCCAAGGCTATATGGAAGGAGCCAAGGTGAAAAAATTATTTTGCATGTACAAATGAGGGGTATATATAGCCGAGGGTGAAATTGACGCTTGTGACCCTTTGAATTTCCTCATGATTGTTTGACTTACATGACTCTTTAAGTCACATGACTCTTCAACTTTGTATGTGGGTCTATTTCACATCCACGTTACATTCCATTGATTATAATAGTATGACCCACACTGGTGATGTGGCTGAGATGACTCATGACATGACTCGACATGACAATAAAAGTATGTGCATGGTGGTGGTGGTGTCCATGTCGAGTTGTAGTGTTGCTGAGTGATCAGTGTGCAGTTGGTGTATCATAACTTCAGCTCCACATGGCAAAGTGTGTGGAGTCTTTGATGGTCTTGGTGTTTTCTTGATGTTGCACATGCATGTTTTCCCTTCAGTGGTACTTGGCATGCTTCATGTGTTCATTCATTCATGAACAAGTCTCCTAGCATGCGCTCCTTGTTCATCCCATTTATCATCACACCATATATCATCCATGTAACTGTATATGAAATTGGTCATGATGATATGACACCAAATCTAGAAATTTCCTAGTCTACCATGATGCAACATCTTTCTTTTTTGGTGAAGGTGAATAGGAGAGAGGACAAGGCTCTAAAAGTATGCAGAGCAAATTTTAGGCAGGGACGCAGGGCTCCGAGGCACTGTCAAGGAAAATTGCGCAGAGGTCACTAGGATGCTAGGTTGATATTTCTAAAACACAGTGACATTACATAGGATCTTGCTCAAATGGGAGGTAGAACTACGCAATATTTTCAAGCGAGGATGGGAGCAGGCTACAAGAGCTTGTTGGCCAAAATTGTGCAAAACTAAGAAACAGACATGGAAGACATGTCTGCATAGTTTCCCGACTGAGCGCAGTGTTGGGCAGATGGAAGAAAGTCCAAGAAAATTGTGTAGTTTTTGGGAGGAGCAGCAAGCCGACTAACAAGGGGAGTAGATGACATAATTGTGCAATTTTTAGAGGCAATGCAGTGACAGGATGAAGATTTACGTCACTCATGTCTATGTATTTTCTTCATTTAGTAGAGGTGTTGGCTTGAGGGGGCCTAACGCAGGTTCAGAGTTAATTAGCCAAACAAATCCCTACACTATTGGCCCTTTCGGCATCAACCCACGGTGCACAGACTGAAATCTTGCCCGAAGAAGTATGGGGGGATGACGGAACCAAATTTCTGCACCCTGGAGATGTTTGAGGGGTTGATTTAGTCAAACTGTGAATACCTTCATGCAGGTCACCACGCACATTCCTAACTTGCAAGACCTTCACGATCTATTATAATCGCCTTCATGTAGCCCTAACTAGGGGCTAAGGAGCTTTCACGCTGCTAAGGCAACGATCTACGCTATTTCCCCAAGTTATACCACAATCTTACTTATATTCTTATAACTATTAGTTAACTTCGCGTAGACATATACTTAACTTATATTCACTTAATCAACACAATCATATATGTTTGCACATCATATAAACAACAAAAATGTAATTTATACCCAATACATTCGATGCATAAAACAGTAAATAAATACACAAGAATGGTATAAAACTTCTCTTCATTAATGCTTCAATCAGTTACAGACTCAACCTAACCTACGCACTTGGCCACAGGGGTCTGCGCAGTCAGTTGTGGACTACTAGACCTTTGCGCACTCAACTACAGATCCTTCTCCTACTCTACGATCCAACAACTCGATTCTACACGTAGATAAGACTCAATTCTTCATCCTTCATTCATGACTCTACTTCCCTTACAACTTAGAGACTCACTCTATTTATACAATCCCATGGTCCGTGGACCATGGGTAGATCTCTAAAGCCAACATTATATTACAAAAATGAGGGTGGATAGCTCTATGACTCATTTACAAGTTTGCACTCCACGCCCACAAAACACAGAGTCTTTACATTGGATTTAATCAAATTTTGGGCTTGAAGCCCCAAAACGTTTCTTGGGGGATCCTGCGCCCAACAAGCCGCCAACACAAACATAATGACTTGCCCTCATGTCACTCTATCAATGTAGAGATTTTCATGTGGAGACCTCCCAACTTTGCCTGGACTGCTACAAGGTCCGCAGTGCACTGAGTGGTTGCTTGCTGTATCTCCTAGACGTGTTGTTTAGAGACCGCAGTAGCTGAACTGATTCCTTGCACCTGGTTATAGTCCCGTGCCTCCTTTTAGTTAGCTGGAGTGCTAAGATTGTTCTTCGGTTGGCTAGTAAGATAGTTGGGCCACCCATGTATGGCTTCAACCAACTTCCATTCACTTTTCGTGGGAAAGGTTCTCCATTTAACTTTACCAACTACACCGCGCCTCCATCTGTGACCTCCTTAATAACATATGGTCCCATCCAATGCATTCTGAATTTTCCCAGGAATTTATCAAACTTATTATCATACAGTAACACCACATAATTCACCTTGAAGCAGTGGAGCTTAATATGTTGATCGTTCCAGGCCTTTTCACGCTACTTTTGTACCTGTTGGTAAAAGCCAGGCAAAAAATGTTCTTCCTCGAGTTCTTCCAACTGCACAAGCCTCTCCTCCATGGCTCCATGGTCTGTCATACCTATGAGCGCTGCTATGCATGGACTAGGCATGATATACTCCATCGCCATTACAAAATTCACTCCATAGGTCAGCCTAGGAGGCGTTTGTCCCGTCAATTTCTTTCACATTGTCCAATAAGCCCATAAAACTGCTAGTACCTGTAGGTGCCAATCACTTCGCTGCACACTACATACCTTGTTCAATGCTTCACACACCTCTTTAAATGCTTCCGTGTGGATAACCTTCTACGCAATCATTCTCTCCACATTCTTTCATTCCAACTTAAGGAGCGATTGGCACATTTGCCCCCCCAACACATGCTTATTGACTGTATCTCCCAACGTGAAGTTCATGTGCATCCGTGTAGGTTTTTTTCCATACGCCTGTACCCACCTGGACAAATGCATGCGTGGACCATCCTATCCATTTTATTTATCATCCAATCGCACTCTAGGCTCCCCAAACCGTGTGCGCATCATTCTCTTGCATTCATGCAAGTCTTCAAAGCTCCCTTTGTGCATACCCCACGACCTCATGGGTGTAGCGCACAACACCAAATTCAAAGCTTGGAACCATTGCTTTTCCGACACGTCCCTTTCAAAATTACTTGTAAAAGTATCTACCTTAGTTAACCCATCATAAATATGCAGATCACTCACTTTTGTTGATATACAATGCAACAATCTTGTTATCATATTACAGTTCAATGTGGTTACCTCACGTAACTGGTTCTACCAATCCTCTATCTCCTCATTAGAATTCAACATACATAAGCTTTCATACTCTCATGAGATTCATCTGTTCGCAGTGGGATTTATCTAACCTTGCTCTTGAATGTTATTTTGTAGATGCAGTCCAAATCATCATCACATTCATAGTCACACATTGGCTCCATATAGCATGATCCCTCAGCAAGGTCCAAGGGTATAACTATGCACAGAGAATTATTCTCAAAAATCATCTTGTGCTTCTTCAAATTAATCACCCTATTCATGTCGGTGGCCCAATCAATTCCTAAGAGCGCAGGGTAGGGATTGTTGTCATCAAAAATCTCTATTCCTTCAAAGTCTACTAGGACGCTTGCTCCCTCAATATCCATAGTGATTCCCTGCAATCGCCCCAGGGGTATTATCTTCTGTTGGTTCAAAATTGGCAGTTGAATAGAAGACCACTATAGCATAGGCCTCCCCATGTGCTCCCATGTCTTCTTCGACAGAAAATTCACATTCGATCGTAAATCTAGAATTACTTGGTCCATCTCGTATTCTCTAATCTGCATGGTTAATCTCATTTCGCTTCCCATCCTCGTCGTAAGCTTTCCAATCTTCTGAACTATGTGCGTTTCTCCTGGCGTGGTTCCAGTGCATCTGTTAATGAGTTCTTGTAGTCCCTTTATAGCCTTACTGTCATGAAATAGCTTCATGCATGTTTCCAGGAATGTCCTAAGAATAAATGGGTCCATTTCCGGCTTCAGTCTATCTTTGCTTCCTGAAGTGGAGGCATCAGTTAATCTCTTCCTAGCTTCCATGAAGATTTCCTTAGCATGCTGCAAATGAAAATCTTCTTCTTTCGTCGAAGCCTTATGAACCCAAGTATTATCATCAAGTTGTTTTCCTTTATATCTCCCATCGCGGTTCCACTTTGGAGGATAATGTTCACATTTAGATCTTCCTCGCACGGCTCAGACCTCATCATCTGCAGATTTTGAGTCGGGGGAGGTGCTAGCGCTCCCTTGTCACGTATCCTAGCTATTAGCGTAGGAAAATCCTCTATCTCATGATCAAAAAAGGTACAATACAGACATGATGGACGCGTTGGATTTGTACAATCATGAGCATAATGTCTTGGCCCTCTGCAATTGTAGCATATCAACTATCTGTGACCTCTTCTAGGTCCTCCTCCACCTCAGCCTCGTCCATGCCCCTAAAATCTTGTTCATGCCATTCTTGTATTCAGGTATAGGGGCCGCGATTTGGCCTGAACCCTATAGTTGGGAGTTATATCAATCATCAACTCGTAACTCCTACAATTGCACTCATCGCGTCCCACTAACCTACAAAAGTTACAAAAAAATTGTGGCGAATTTTGTGTATACTTCTATAACAAATGAAAGTTGTCCATAGTGTTTTTCCCTCCTATTTGACAAATCACACATGACCAAGCAGGCTTCATGCTAGATCCTACTTGTGCCTTTGGCCTTAGGGGAATCAGTCCTCCTCCCACGAGGTAATTTGCAAACACCAGGTAGTGGTCCTTATCATGACCCTAACCCTTGCATTTTACACAACATACCTCTTCGTGCACTTCTGGTCGAACTGTTCTGTCCTGTTTCAGACTCTGCGTTTCAAGGCATAAATTTTTCAACAACGCATGGATCTGCTGAACTCCCAAGTTAGAATCCTACATGAGGGTCTCATGCAATGTCATTGTGATCTCTAAGGCCTCTGCTCGAGTCATTCACTTCTGCTGTGACAGTGCGCTCCTCAAATGTAGTGTTAGCGATGCTACAAACCATTCACGATGTTGTCCATCTGTCAGATTCATATTATCTTCGTGAATCATACACTTCAACCTCTGATACAACTCCCAAGGAGTCTCACCTAGTATCATTGTGATCTCTTTGAATCCAATAATCGACTGCGGTTCTGACTTTTGCTTGCTAAATTCCCTGTTTAGCACAATTTAGATATCTGCAATTCCCAAATTTGGATTGTCATTAGAATGCTTAATATACGAGGTCAAAGAATGGTCCTGCAGGGTACTAACCAGTGTTTCTTTCTTTATACTGTCATCTATAACTCCCTACGCTTCCCATATGGCTCGTATCACGAACCAAAACTAGTATGGATCTTCATTTCCTACTCCCTTGAACACATGCAACTTTATCGTGTTTGACATATTGACTCATGGTGGTGGTAGAGGTGGTATAGGTGAAGATGGAGGTGAAGGCAGTGAAGCTGGTGGTGGTGTGGGTGGGGTGGTATGTGTTAGTGTCAGTCTTTGCAGCCTTCCTCCAGTGATCAAATATGCTCTTACAAAGTGATTTTGAAGTGTCAAGGTCAAATTTTGTCATTTCAATGAGTCTTCAAGCAAAATTTGGTCACTAGGCGTTAGGTCTAGGGTTGGCTTTCACTCCTTCTAAAGTTGTCCAAATGGCAGGCTATGTCATCATTCAGGTGAGTCTATCATCATTCATATGGTTTTCATTATCATGTCAGTGTCTAATGAGTCATTTTACACCTTGTTCATGCTTCAGTTGTGCCTTGGCGAGTTCATTTCCCTCTCCTAGGGTTTTGAAGGCAATTTCTCTTGGATGGTCAAATCAATGGCAAAACTTGTTTCCTGATGTTCATACACCTTCCCCTATCCTTAATATACCTTATCAAGCACTTCTCAACACTCAGATCCCCCAAAATCCTCATTTTTGCACAAACCCTAGTTTCTTGCTACAACCTGGCAATTTTCAAGGTTGGGCCTATGATTTGCCCTTTTGGACCCCTTCCCCTCACTCAATCTTTGAGATTCCACTTTCCCCTACTTCCTAACATCCCTCCTCACTCCCAAAAATTTCCCCAAGAATTTAGAAGCCCCCTATCCCCTTCATTTCGCTTCATTTCGACCAAATTCCTTGTTTCACACATCAGGGCAAGTTTCACTCAAATGATGTTTCAGAGCAGTAAGAGATGAATTTTGGGACACTGAGAGAGGTTTTTGTCCATCGCATGCCAAAGAAGAAAAACCTCTTTCACTTTTTACACAGGTGTCATGGTTTGAGAGAAATGTCAAAATTATCGGCGAGAACGAAGGTGCTCCAAGGACGGTTGGCCAAAACACAAAAACGAAAGAAAACGCCCGATCCACTTCAAATTTTGGCCAAAGCCTCTTTGGCTGAGCATGGTACTTGACTCCCATCCCAAATTTCAAGAAATTTGGAGAAAATTTTGTCATTTGTGAATTTTTTGTGCAATTTACAGGTTTTGGCCATTTGAAACGCCGCGCTCCAAGCGTGACTATTTTGGAGGACTGCTCGGAATTTTGAAAACTTGGCATTTTTAGAAAGGGCATGCAAAGAGAAAAATTACCAATACTTGGTAGAAGCCTGATTTTGAGATTTGAGCCTCCAAAAGCTCAAAATACATCAAACAAATGACTTTCTGCCCACTTTTTGAGTTGCAGAAAGTGACCTTGGGAGAAATGGTTTTTGAGGGGGCAAAACAACTCCAAATTCAAAAATTCCACTTGGGATAGAAAGTAAACAGACCAAGCTTTCTAATGCGCCATATTTCACCTGATTGGGACCAGTGGAACCCACTCAAAAGTTGCTGCAAAGGGGCGCGGCAGTGAGAGCCAGGGGGTGCGGCAGTGAGAGCCAACTTTGCCAGAATTGACCTTTTTTGTGAAAAAACACTATTTTGACTATGGTTGACCATTTTTACTTGTAGATGATGGATAAATGTAATATTTTCATGGAACTTTGATAGATTTTACCTCTCTTTACTCTTCTAGAAGCTTCCTTGATGTAAAAAGT